>WBMZ01009868.1:39802-265194 GCA_013400975.1 Atrichornis clamosus
GCTCCTGCACCTCCTCCCACTCCTTCCAAACTGACCTTGGTGTCTCCATGGTTGTTTTCTGCTCACATCGTCTCACTCTCCCCCTCTTCCCTGTCTAGAATTAAAACTGGCCCACCAGTATTGTTTTGATTTTTTTCTTAAATCTGTTATCACAGAGGCGTTACAGCTACTTCTAATTGGCCCAGCCTTGGCCAGCGGCATGTCCATCTTTGCAGCCAGCCAGACGTTGGCCCTGCAGGACATCATGGTGGGAGCTTCTGGCAGCTTCTCACAGAAGCCTCTCCTGTAGCAGCCCTCCCTGTTACCAAAACCCAGGCCTTGCAAACCCACTACACATGTGATAGCTGAGTATGGACTTTTGAGACATATTAAAGCAGGACACTGCCACAAAAGACAATCAGAGTAGGAAGACATTCCAAAAAGTAATCGTAGACAACTCAGTATATGTGTTGCCTTAAATGTATGCAGAGATTAAGGTGCCATGTGGGCTTGCTTCTGTAGTTCCTGTGAAGATCTGCAGCTCAGATTCTCTCTAAAGTCATAGAGATGCTCTGAGAGAGCCCTGTGTTCTCTGAAGACCACTCAAAGAGCCTTTCACAAAATTGCTTTGGGATTCAAACCTGCCTTCCATCTTCCCTTTTCTAGCACAGCACAATCCTGTATCACACTTTTCAAGCATTCTCAATATTTCTGTTGCTTTTCTTCCTTCCCTTTCAGTCAACGTGAAGCAGTGAATTCAGATGTTAACAGGACCATTTGTGTATTTGTTGAAATAGGAACAGACTGCTTTAAAAGATTTTACTTTTATATATAGATAGGTGTATAGAGATATTTATACTTTTGTTTTCTGCCTTTCCTTTGTATTATCTTGTAAACATGTCATGAAAATTATCCTTCTTTGAAAACAATAGGAACTGGATGCTTAATTCAGGTGAAGCAAATGAAAGACTCATCTCTATTGTTGCAGTTTTCTTTAAAAAAGGTTTATGCTTTCAAAAATATTCTTTAAAATATGCATATTGCAAAAAAATAGAAGCAGAAAGACATGTTTCAATGCCCAAACTGTTCTTGTTATCCCATCCTCTCCTAACCAGGGTAATGCTAAGTAGAAGCAGAGAGATATAAAAGATGGCTCAGCTGAGTGTGGAAACAAAAATGTGCAGAGGGTTCAATAGTTGTAGTCTGATGCTACTACCACTGTCTCACCATTATCTTGTCTATAGATGCTCACTGGCAAATCAACTGGCAATATCCCTTCATTTGTTTGGGAACTGAATATCTCACAGTGTTTCTGCAGTAGGAAATTGGTCCTACTACTGCTGCAGAGACTGGCAGCCTATTTCTATCAGATTACACTCTTCTGTTGGACTTTTCTTTTTTCTTCTCAGAAGACCCAAAGCCAGTCAGTTCAAAGTTAACAGCTGTTCAAATTGCTATATGCTTTTTAGAGGAGAGGTGAAAATAAATGTGTGCCAGAATTTTAGTTGAAATTTTGATGAACTTAACTCATTTTGACAAAGACATCCTCCCCCTAAACTTATTTCATGTGTTAAGAGTTGGTAATATGGAAAAAAGATGACTGATGGAGGTGGAACTACCAGCCTTTCACCTTAACAAAGGACATTTGGAAACATATTGCCTCTTTGGGAAAGGGATTATCCTTCATGAGGTTTAGTCTCAGATAATGTACAAAAGACAGTTAAATAGAAAAGTAGGTAAACACCAATGTTTTAAGATCTGCAATATTCGTATTGATTATTCTATATTTTTTAATCAATCATCATTCCTAAGTGAAGAAACTATTTTTCAGCAGTCAGTCAGTCAGGTGACATAGGCCTGTAGCCATCTCTAGTCAAAACCATCCAAAATTTCTGTGCAGATATACATCAGTGTAGATGGGCATATGTCTGTACTGTGCCTAAAACTATACACCTCTCTCTATAAACAAGAATAATTTTTGAACAATTTTGCTTAATTAAAATACCATTCAGACTAAACAAATGCCTGTTACTTCTGTTACAGGAGCACTTTCTTTCCTTGTGTTTGTCTGAGTTGGAATAAAGTGAAATACAGCATCCCAAGTAGGTTGCACTGCAAGTCCCCAGTTCATACAGTCTATGGAAACCATAAGCAGGCAAATTTTGGTTTTCATCTACTGAAAATCCAATGCTATGAAACAGTGAAAAAAAAGAACAGCCTTACCATTCAATAATAAAGGAAGCAGTCATCTTGATCACTGATGCAAATAATGGCATGATTTCAGCCAAAGTAAATTAAACAAACAAATAAACAACTCAAATTTAAAATCCTCACTCCAGATCAGGTTCTTGTTCGAGGAATGTCAGAAGCCATGTCAGACAAAGCATAAAAAATTCAGGAGACTAATTTTGGAATCAGCTGTCAAAAGCAAATATGAAAGACTATTCAAAGGCAAACATACCTGTTCATTGTGATGCATTATAATACTGGCTATTCAATTTCTTGTTCATGCTCAATGGCCCTAAAATAAAAACTTAAACTCTCAATACAGATTTCTTTACCCACATACATACAAACTTTAAAGATACATTTTGTACTCATCCAAGCATTTTCCCATGTATATTTTCATTTTTTAAATGCTACTGTATAACTGCTAAACTCCTCAAGTGTGATGAATCCAGATGATAAGTAGAAGTTTGCCAAACAAGAGGAACTTTAGCAAAGTTGTTCACTTTTCAAGTGACAAAAGATAAATAATAAAAAACCACCAAAACTTTAAACAACCACTAACAATACCCCAATTATGCAAATGTTAATGGACAATAAATGGTAGCAGTTTTAAACACTTGAGCGAAGCCATTGAGTAGTACCCACAGACACTTTTTGCCTTTCTCTATGATAATATAGATTTCTGAATATCTTCTTATTGTGTAGAAGAGATTTATAGTCTCGTGCTTTGCACTTCCAAAAGAAGACACAAGGCAAAACAAGCTCAAAATTCAAAGAAAAAGGATAGCATGCTTTTTCTACTTTATCAAGAAAGGATGAATAACTGTTGTGTACCTAATATGCAGAGACATCTTAATATAACAAGATACAGCTTAACTCCTAGAGTCCTTGTTATTTAATCCATTTAGTTCTGCCCAGGGATCACATGAATTTATGGAAACCCCCTGCTACCCTCTTTGTTGACTTCCATCCCTGCTGGGAGATCCCCATCTGCTGGGAAGCAAAAGTCTGTTCTGAACTTTACCTCATTTAACAGAGTGCCACATGTAAATCCAACTTCTTCATTTATTACTTTGACAGAGCAGATGGCAATGGGCTCTTAAAAGACTGTAATGTTGCTTAAAACTAGCTGTATTTGTAGAAATAATAGTTTTAGCTGCTTGGATTCTAGTGCCTGATTTTTAAGATGAGAGTCTGACACAGGCAATTAAATTTTTGAGCCATCAGTACTTAGTGATGCATCATAATTTAGCTGTTTTCAGAAAATCATATTGTGACCAAATAATCATTCATTAAGACAGAAAATACTTTTTTTAATGGAAATTTGAGACTCGTGTTTGGTGGCTGATATGAGTGACTAGCTTTCTAATAGCCATAATCACTGGAGTATTTCTTTACTTGTTCATTTAAGCCCATTAAGGAAAACGTATGATGTTAAGTCTAATATCTACTAACCCTTGATGACTGTTTTGACTTCCAGCATTGTCCTATAAATAACTGTGAATGACATGCACTGAAAATCAAAGAGTATTATTTCACTGTGATTAAAGAGAACAGATTCACCAAGACTTCCTTTTCATCCAGTAAGACCACAGAGAAATTCATTGTTAGCTTGAGTCAGATGTAATGTACTTCAAAATGTCTTGTCCTTAAAAATCTTACCCTAAATGCATAATGCAGGTTTTAAAAATAACTTGAATACTTGATGTCAGGTACTGGGTTTGCTTGTAGAAGGCACATAATGGGATAGGGAACATCAAGCATGGTCATAGTATCCTGGGCTTGAAGACTACAAATACTATAAATTACTTGTCCTCAAGATCCACGTTTGTGTGTTTGTCTGTTTGTTTATAGTTGGTGACATCTGAAAGGTTTTTTAGCCCCAAAGAAGGAAACTAAACCTTATCTACTCAGTGTTGACTGCATTTTTCTAACTGAAAATATCAGCTAACTTGATGCTCTATAAAATTCAAAGAGCATGTATTTCTATTATACAACTGGAGTCTTTGGTTATGTCCATCTTGGCCATGAACCTTCTGATCACATTATGAGTATTATGGCCAAAGGGCGCTGGTTGTTTGTGTGATATTTGTGGTCTGTCACGCAGTCATGTCGTTTTGTGTGGCAGCTCCAGTGTGAGACCTCATACGAAGTGAACAATCTGTGTTCTTTGCTCTAAATTAAACAAATATCTCTAGTTTGCACTTCCTTAGTTTAAAGTCAGGTGTCTTAAGATATTTCAGTCTTGTGCATATGCTTAGGCCCTAATGTCAGATACCATGATTCATAATAGGCTTTTGCTTTTGTGATGATAAATAACACTGTTTAGAAACAAGGCTCTCTGTCCCCAAAGGGTTTTTATAATGAACTACACAGGCCTCCTCTGCAACTATGCTGGTCAAACTTCTGTAATACAACACACGACTATTATTGATAATCTGGACAACGTTATACCAGGAGGGGTTTGTCTCTCAGTGTAATTTCTTTTAATATATATTGTATTATAGTTAAAATTTTAGTTTGTATATTGGAACTTTTTAAAGCTTTAATATCTTGATAATTTTTCTTGATTTTACTTGCAGATGATTTTTAAGATTCTTGAGCTAAAGATTAAAACCTAAAGTTCATCTCCTGCATGAAAAACCTTTGGAAGATAGCCTTAGTGGAAAATTCCTTTGCAATAATTTCCTGCAATATGATATGCAGAAAAGTGATGCATCAGAATAAAAGCCAGGGAGCCTCTGTCCTTATCTAAGAAAACCCCTGTAGAAAAACTAAGGAGAATTGGAGTAAGGTGTGGGTATTCCTGCCTTGGCTATAACCTCAGGAACACACCTCGCTCTTTTCAAGCAGCTCCAATGGAAAGGGTAGCAGTGATCTTCTCTGCCAATGAATGTGATAGGAAATCACTGGATAATTACTGGGTATGTGTAACATAATCCCGTTGAGAAGCTGGACTGCAGTGGGAGGCAGATTAGAAATGCTGAGGCCTGGGAAGATATACAAGTCCTACACATCACATGGCTGTCACTGGTGCAACATAACCATGGTGTGTTTGCAACAAAATAAAAATACTTGTCCTTTCTTCCATTTATGAACCTATAGACTGAACTTTAGTAGAGAAAATGTTATTACTTAGTAGGGAAGAAAGAGGTGAAATCAGGACTTTAACTTTTTTACTAAATTGTCTAGGATAACAATTTTCTCTTTCTTTGTAATTTGTACTTAAAGCGAATGCAAAAAATGCAGAACATGTTCTTTACATAAAGAGAAAAATGTAATATCTCCTGAAAGTTAACACTGCATGGAATTAAAAAAAAAAAAAAGAAACAAAATCCCCAATGTGGTTGCACAAGGATTTGGGAAAAACCCCATACTGGTAAGCCAGAGGCTTCCTTTTTTTAATGGCTGTGTGTAGGCAGTTTACGGTATTTCGGTAATTCTGACCTTTGTTTAACTACATGTCTGTGTGTCAGCAGAAGTCCAAACAAGTAAAGCAATCACTCTGTGTACAAGTGGTTAAAATTCATGGCTAGCAGGGAGCAGATTGCCACAGGAAAGCCCCCAGCCTGTTCATCTACTGGTACCCTACCACCAGCAGAGCTCCTTTTATTCCTGCTTCTCCCTATGGTTGCCTTCAATTCTTTTGCAAATCTTCCTCTTCCCTCACAAATTTATAGCCCATTGATGCCTTTCTGTGGGTGGCTTGAAACATCTGGGTAACAATCCTGCAGTCTGTGTCCTGCACCCTTCCCTCGAACAATGGTGGGTGCAGGGCTCCCATCAAAGCCGAAGCTGGTAAACATGTGCATTCAGTGCCCACCCCCATTTAGGGCGTGAGGGAACGTGGAGGAGCTCAGGGCTTTACTTTGCCAATCTCAGAAGAGTAGTTCCTGTTACCTCGTGTTTCATTAGGCTAACTCAGTTTGGGTGATGCTGATTTCCTCCTCCTGGATGTCAGCCCCATCGCTACCAGCTGCCACTTTTACAGGAGGTTTTGCAGTAGGTTCAGTCTGAGATGGCTGAACGTACACTTCTCCAGGCCCTCCCTGTGACAGAGCAGGAAATATCTCCAAAGAGAACACGCAATTCATTTACAGGAGTTTTACATTTTAATTAATTTAGTGGGTTTTAATAAAGAGTACAGCTTTACCCCAGAGTTTTAAAAGCATTAGAGCTGGGATAAAGCTCCATATTGAACTCTAAATTTAAATATTTTAGAGCAAATGTCTGTATTTCATTTATCTGAAAAGCTATGTCTTTTATTAGAGATTTTTGTTTTGGTTTAGTGTAACCAGGTGAGAGAAGAATGAATAGAAGGAACCTTTCCCTACCTTTTCCTAGGCAGCATAATCATTTGTGAAGATTAAATTTGGAGATTTACAGTTACAATAAATAATCTTTGGGGGCGGGGTTGTGTTTTTGTTCCTCTTCTATATGGATATCTGAGGGAGTTTAGTGACAGGCAAAGGAAGATAGAGAATATTCTTCCTTTGTATTGATGTTATTCAGTGTGTAACAGTGTGTTGCTAAATGATACAAGCTAAGTCACTTAGCTATTTTACTGAGATCTGTTGAATCACACTGATGTTTGTTTAACTTTCTCATTGTTAGACCAGCCAAGTGCTGCATGTTATGTTTCTCCTTGCAAACTGTGAGGGCAGGAAGTACCACAACTTACAGACCTGGTAAATTCCCGGCAAAATTTTCCTCCCAACCTAGACTAATACTCCCATTTTAGTATGTCAGGATTAGGCATATGTCATTATATTCCATAAATGATGTTGGTTTTGTTGACATTATGTTCTCTTCTATATCTGTTTTTTTAATTTTTGGAAATTTTATGCAGAGGTAGAGAGTCAAGACTTTTTTTTAAGATTGAAAAATGGCTAGCAACTTAGCAAAACTTGCCCATGCAGGTGGGTTCTCTGACATTTTTTCCTCAACTTCCACCCTCCAAAAAAAAAAAAAAAAGAAAGAAGAGGAACAACAAAAAGCGGCATCTCTCACTGTAACTTGGACAGTATGGTCCCTTGCTGAAATTTCTTCCTGGTTCAATAACACATCTACATCAGGGTGATCTGCTTCACGCTATTTTGCTGGGATAATAGATCTGTGACCTCAAATGACACGCTTCAGATCCACCCGTGTGGCAAAGCAATAGTAGGATGACATACCAGTCCATTATTACCTGCAGAACAGCAAATATGTCAGGTGATGAGTTTGATTCACAGTTGGTGTGGACGGGACACAAACTTTTGAAAAAACATAAAAACATGTCTAACCCATTAAGATCTAGATGCTTTTCTTCAGTGTGTGCTAAAGAACAGTGATGGATACTAGTCTATTTTTATTGAGAGGACTACTGGCAGGTGCTGTAAGTCTCTCCAGAGAGCCTTGATGCAAAAATGATTAACTGACTGAGACAGGAGTTTGAGCACACATACAATTAGTGTGTGTCACTGCAGTGAAGATAGTGTATAAAATATTACTTGGGAGGGGGGACTGCCACTGTATCAAGTATCAAACTCTTAGAGCAAAGGATTAAAACTCATTCTGCAGTGTAGAAAATGCCTTGCTTTCGGGAAGAATAATCAGTTTTCAGTTGTTCTCAGAACAGAAAAATTTACTGAGAAAATTGCTTGTCTGACTCTAAAGAAAATGTGCATACACAAATGTTACGCCATGCCCTACTTTGTGGAGAGTAGAATGGGGCTATTATTGAACAAAATGTAAGCCATATTTAAGAACATGATAGAAATCCTGACTTCTAAAAGTACTTTTTGTAGAGATGTGTTTTCAAACTTCAATATTGTAATTATTTTGTCAAAAAGACCAAAAATCTAACCCAACCATGGCAGGCATTTAAATTAGATTAAGTCTCAATTTTCAGCCAAAACAACTCCTCTAAACGTTTAATAATTGTATATTTTTAATGCTAATCAATTAATTAAAAATAGTTTTCAAGGTGATTATTTATTTAGCAGCTATAAATTACACATGAATGGATCCAACTATTAAGAGAAAGCAAAGGTGTATGTTTTAGTACTTTATGGAAAGTCGTCTCTAAATTCCTGGACCATACATATTTCATTGATTGGCATCTGTCTACACGTAAAACAAAGGGGAAAACAAAGGGAAAAGAATTCCCTGTGGCACATCCCCTGAGGACTGGGGAATGTCTTTCTTTTATCTATTGTGGGTGTAAACACTACATTTCACCCTACCAAACTAAAGCTTTTGCTCCTGAAATTAGAGATGCTTTGCGCTTCTTGTCACATCCCAGCTCTCTGTGAAGAGAGGTCCTTTAAGGAGCTTCTGCTTATCTTGTTTTACTTTGAAACCTGTTCAAAGGAAAGAAGAAAGATCCCACTTAGTCTAGTTAGCCTGAGACTAGATCATTTGGTTTGCTTATGGAAAGGCTTCCCTTTAAAGATAAGAGCCCTTAGAATGTATCAGATAATTTAAGTTAAACTTTTGGGTTGTATGTCTTACTGTCGGTCTAAGTACTTCCGTGGCTGTCTGCTCTAGCATGTGAGCACATCACACTTACTCAGTTTTGTCATTATAACACCCCAGTGAGATAAGAAAATGTCTTTATTTTGTGCCTGGGGAACTGAATCACAGGGTAGGTGAATAATCTCGCCTGAAGTCAAATGGAAACTCTGTGGGAAGCTCTGTGGTTGATCCTTGGTACTAAAACTAGGTCTGGTGTCCCAGAGCAGTGCTGTCTCCACAAAAACCTTCTTCTTTATTTTTGTCAGCTCCACCAAAACCTAGTAAGTACTCTTTATTGAGAATCATGTCCAAATCATGCACAGACCCGAACTAGTATCAGTGCTGATTACGTGTACAGTATTTTAAAGACATTACTCACAGTATGAACAGGCACATTTTTGTAAGCTGTTAGTGTTGTGAATTCTTTAATAATGTGACTACATATTAAGGACTTGGACATATGAATACATTTTTGTGGCTTCCAAGGCAAAATAAAGAATACATTTAAAGTTCAGATTAAAAAAAGATCAATTTTTTTCAGATTTTTGAGATAAGAATATGTAATGATTTATCATGAGTTAGCAGATTCACCTAACTTACGTTGCAATAATATGGTGATTTTATGACTGAATTTGCACTGTTTTAATATGGCCAATCTGGGATCAGAGTGGAGGCGTCTCCTCCAGTGAACAGGAGCAGGATATGGAGTGATGACCCTCTTTACCTGCAAAAGACAGTGATAATGTGATTCTGGACTAACTTTTTATGTATGCTTAGCATAGGACGTGGACATAATCTATGGCAATCCTTGAATTCAGTTAAGAGAAGGTATCTGAAGCAAGTTCTTTGTTCCCCCATGTCTGCTGCCTGCAGCTACCAGAAACAGTGGAAAAGGGATTTTCACTGAGATAGGTGACAGCAGAGCAACACCTAATGCAGAAGCCCCCTGTCTCTGTGAGTAACACGGGGAGGGGGAAGTGCAGTCTGTGTTCTCTCCTGGGGTGCACCTGGGGAGGTCTGCAGTGTCTCTGTAGGCACCGGTGATGCCTGTACTTGACACACTTCTTACACCAAGGGTCTGTGTGGTGGAATGCACAAAGCGGCACCCAAATGTGCAGGCACCCGCACGAATGGGCCGTAACACTGGAGGAAAGGCTTAGCAGCAAAATGAAGCACAGGCATTTCTGTTCCAGTCTGGGGAAGGATTTGAAATCTCCATCATCAGAAGTGGTTGTACCATTCGATAGAAGCAGCACAAGTGAAGTGATACTGGATGGGATGTGCATACGCTTCATGTAAATGTGTATATGAGTGTATATTACATAGATATACACTCATATGCATATATAAATATATATACATGTATGTTCAAATGCACTTTAATTTTTTGTCTTGTACTTTTCCTCTACACTTAGAAAAACAAAATTGATAGAAGATCTATACTGCCTTTGAAGTCTCATTTGCTAAGGTTAAAAAAAAGAGTTATTTCACAATAATAATAAGATAAAATGATTATTTCATAATAACAATAAGATTAAAGTTATTTCAAGTGTAACTGAAGTATCTTAAACCATCTTCTCTCATTGTTTTTTCTGTCACAAGCAAATTTTTGCTTTGTGCTGGTAGATGTTCCATTTTTTAACATCCAATGGACTGACAGTGACTAGGATATTGTAAATTTTTGATTAATTAAAAATTGCTTTCCCAGGCTATTTGTCTAACATTAGGCAATGTAGTCTTGTTTCTATCCTTGCCTGACTGCCTGGAAAACTTTTTTATTTAGAATTTCAATGTCTAGTGTCTTATGTCTCATGTCTGATGGTGCCTATTCATTTCCATAATCTTTCTGGGACATTTTGGATAACACAAACAGGGTTTCCTGACATGGTTCTGAACATGGGTGTTGTGGTTTAATCCCAGCTGGCAACTAAGCACCACACAACTGCTCACTCACTCCCCATCTGTGGGATGGGGTGAGAAAACTTGCAGGCTGAGATAAATACAGTTTAATAACTTGCAACCAACAATAATAGTATTAATAAGGAAAAGAGGAAAAATAACAAAGAGAAATAAAAATAAAACTCAAGAAAGACACGTGATGCAAAAGAAAACAATTTCCCACCACCGGTTGACACATGCCCAGCCAAACCCCGAGCAGTGCCCCCCACACTCCACCAACCTTCCCACCCAAGTTTTATCGCTGAGCACATCGTCAAATGCTATGGAATATTGCTTTGGTCAGCTGGGGTTAGCTGTCCCTTCCCAACTCCTTGTGCACCCCGAGCCTGCTCACTGGTGGAATGACGAGAGGAGCAGAAAAAGCCTTGACCCTGTGTAAGCACTGCTCAGCAATAACGAAAACACATCTCTGTGTTGTCAACTCTGTGTTCAGCACAAATCCAAAACACAGCCCCATACCAGCTACTATGAAGAAATTTAACCCTCTCACAGCCCAGACCATCACAATGGCCTTTTAAGCAGTACAGATACCCTACATGCAAAGCAGAGGTGTTGTGACTGTTGCCTCCATGAGCTTTAACTTTTGATATTGTTACACTTTCCTCCACAGTCTCACCCAAATTCTTCAAAAGCAACACAGGCTTTGGATAATTTGTGATTGCATCATCATCTCACATAACACAGGACTTCCCAGGTAAATGAATTTACCCACTACAGACAGTGAATAATTTTAACAGCTGCTTCATAAGATTTAGCAAAATCAAATACTTGGAGTGAAACAGCAACACACTACAATAGTTTTGTGTACCCTCAGGCCTCAGTCCTCCATTACAGCATTTTTTCTCTAAAGTGAGTTACTGAATTAACTCTGGTCTGGCTGCCTAATTTTTGGCAGTGTGGAGAAGTGTTGTCAATGAGTGCAGGAGATTCTTATAATCCCTAAACATGAAACATTTGCATAAGCCTTCAAGTTTCTAAAACTATACTTATTTATCTCTCCTACAGTCAAATAGATATAAAACTATGTATTCTATATTGACATATTAAATAAGACCTGAAAATTCAATTGCAATATGCCAGTTTTACACTAGTTAAAGATCTGAATCAGCAAATAAAGTAGAAAATGTAATCTGGAGGTAATACTCAGAATGATATTACTATGCAGAGATATTTCTGAACAGGTTTGTTTCATCTAGTTTGTGTCTGCAAATTTTACATGTATTTTGAAAGTTCTGGGAAGCTGGAAGGGAAGAGTTAGAAGAGAGGCTTAATTACTACAAAAGCAAAATGACTTGAGAATTCCTTCTGTGCAGCCATTAGATACCAAAACCTCTCATGCAATAGAGATTTATTGTGGGAAAGAATAAGAAAGATTGTGTGTATAAATCAGAGTGTTAGCTGAGTTGTGGCTCAACTTCAAAGCCTTCACACTTCCTTCCCTCTATTTTTTACTTTATTCAACAGCTTTTTTTCCCAGTGAAAACTGCCTTTTTCCCTCATCTGTATGTTACTCAAGGTCTGCCGTCTTGGGTACTTTAAAGATCCCCGATTATAGCACAATTTTTGACCTTTTGCTTAAGGTTCTGTGTAATTATCAATGTCTTGCTTGGGAATGTTACAGATCCCTGCTGTGCTGGACTGAGAAGTGCTGAACTGCTTTCAGAGGGCAATCTTCATTGTCCTGAAACAACAGAGGGTCACATGGTAGTGTAGGCATTAGAAAAAACACTAAAGAAAACAAACTTAAAAATTAAACAAAATAAATATAACATAGCTTCATGTAGTGTCGTTGCCACTGCAGATGGACTTGGCAGGATGCCCAAGTAATAATTACTAAAAAGATTTTTTAAACTTTTCTGAAGTCAAATGAACCAGCTACTGAAAGAAAATTGTTCACTTGTTAGAGAACAACATCAGAATATTAAAGTGGGTAATATCATGATAAGCAAATAGGATTTGCTTATCATTTATATCTTATTAGACTTCAGTAAATTTAAGGTTAGCTTAAGGGTGGGTTTTTTTGTTGTTGGGGGAAGGAAGCAAGCTGAGAAGGACTGAAGGCCCTTTGGAGATGAGAGAATTTTCTAGTTTTTATCAGTGATTTTTAGCAAAGGACAAACTAATGAATGTGTAAGCATGCAACCATGACAACAGTGCAGGAAGAAAAAGCCTCATTACCCACAAAATTGCTTCAATTACTGTTCTCATAGGTTTCTACTGAAGAGATGTTCTTTTCCCTAGACTCAGTTTCTGTTATTTGCCCAGACAGTGGACCTTTTATAACTTTTCTTCACTTTTCACCTTTCTAATAAACACTTACCCAAGCAGCTATGTCCACCTTGAAACTCAAACGTGAGTTCAAGGAGTAGAAACCTACCTGTGAAAACTTAAGTTGGTTAGCTACTAAACCTGGGTTTTGGCACCATCCACAAAACTCACTCAGGATGCTGTGCCAAACAGGAAACCATGCTGATGTTGGTTCACCATTATTAATTGCCAGCCTAGCTTGGTGGAACGGTTTCAGGTAAGTCTGCGTGAATTGTGACATGACCTCTGTGTTGCACTGTAGGTATGTGCTGTGCCACAGGTTCTGCCTGCCCACTGGCCACCTCCCAGTACGTCTGTGGAGCCTGGTACTAAACATACCACTTGTAGGAGATGCTATGAGAACACATTTCAGAGAAAAAACTGTTTTCTGCCTTCTTTTAATCCTCACCTACTTGTCTTTTCTCTCTGTCTCTACTCCCTCTCCATATTTTCATTCAGCTGCACTGATGTTATCAGGCTTTGGCATACCTTCATCCCATTCTAGTCTAATAATTCTCTCACTGCCTGTATCCTACATCTGTGAGCTGAATTAAGCATGTTATCTTCCAAGTCATAATTTAAAACCTTAAGTAAAACTCTGAGTAATGATGATCCCTGCAGTAAATCACTGCAGTGGTCTGTACAGGTTAACACATTGTCATTTAGCATTAGACTTTGTTTACTGTATTTGCCTGCTCCTCGTTTGTACCATAAAAATCCTATAGTTCCAGCACCAGCTGTCAGTAATGAGAGTTAAGACATTTAACTCATTGCTGGTCATCTCAGTACCTTCATGTCTTTCCTGTAAATGGTTGCCAAAAGAAAAGGTTGAGATAAGAGTTGCACGGTAATAGGGTCATAAGACACATAAGGACAGCAGTACAAAGGGGAGGAGAACAATAGCAATAGCAACTGGGATAGATGAAATAGTAAGTTTGCTTGAGAGAATAACATCAGTGGCAATGACATCAAGAGGAAATGGGAAACAGTTATGAGAAAAGGAAGCTAGATCATTAGAAGAAATTGGGCATAGAAAAAAACCCAGTAACATGTTTAATTAAGCCTGGATAACACATCTAGCGAAGACACCTCTTCAGAGATTAAAAAGAAAAGAAAATGGTTGGATATCTGCATTTAGAAGCAGATATTTTATTCCAGTTAAAATTAAAACAAAAAAAACAAAACAACCAAAACAAACAAAAAAAAAAAGAATGCAAAAAGTCTCTTGCAAAACTGGTTTGCCTTATAAGTTCTGACTTACAAAGGTCCAATAGATCTCAAATGGAAGAGTTCCACTGTATTTTACCACAGGCCTGAGCTGAGGCTGTGATTGCTTAATATAGATAATCTAATATTATGAACTTCATTAAAGATATCTTGGGATATGTATTTAAGTAGAAGCTTATGTAATAGCATTTGTCACTGTATTCTGCAATATTAAAGAAGAGGCACGTTTTGAATTATTATGCTATAGTTCTCTCGAGATTTAAATCATTTGAAGCTTCAGTTCAAATAAATCTTCTCTAAAACCTCTAAGGGCTTCTCTGTTCCTCCCATACTCCTCCCAATTCAATTGCATTCTTGATTACCCTCCAAAATCTATTCATTTATGCTGATTGTTAAATATCCTTTCCCCATTTCCACTAACTACATCATTATCAGCCTTACCGCAGCAGGACCATTTATGCTGTCCTTTACTGTGCTCTCATATTACCATCCCTCCTCTCCTCTGACCACTGACCTTCACCTTCTGCAATGACTCTGCTGTCTTTCCTGCTCTCAAAAGCTCCTTCCCTATTTATTGCTACCTGATATGATTTTGACTGGATTTTACTAAACCTCTGCTGTGTTTCAGGTGAACCTGAAGATATTCTTTTAGTGAATTTTTAGAAGTTCCTGACTCCTTCTATAGTGTATTTTGTTGTAATAATACGACTTGGAAACAGTGAGAAAAGTTGAGGAATTTTTCTAATTTTTGTATACTATTTTGATAGAATTTGGAATTAAAGTATTTTGAGAGGGGAAAAGTACAGGAAAATAAATTTCTAAGGCAAAGAAGTGAAAGCAGGACTTTCACTTAATTGACACATTTTTTATTATTTTTCATATTTTACTTTTCTATTTTTTCTTTTTCCATGTCCTCTCAGTTTTCCTCACACATTCTTTCCCCTGCCATGTAAAGTCTGAATGAAGTGATGTACCATCATTTGGTAGGTTACAAGGTTGGGAATCCAGATCTTATCAGGTTGTAAGTATATTGAACTACTCCCAGAACAGAACACAGATTTTCCTACCATGCAGTTGCAGCAAAAGGGTTTGGGGACATCTCTGTGGGAATGTAATGATAACTGCCTCTTCCAAATAACTGAAGTTTTAAGCAGTCTTGGAAATCTAAGGATGGTTTTATTTAGGAACAAAAATACAGATTTTTTTTTTTCCTCTGCTTCTATTTCTCTGTCTCTGGAAGGAAAACAGGGGAGTAACTGAAATTTTTCTATACACAGGGCAGTATGGAGTCACAAGTAACCCCTAAACCCGCGGGGTGTGCAACAGATTGGCATGCCCAAACAGGGTGCTTCCACCCTCCAGCTCTCAGGGATGGAGTGGGAGCTGAATAGAGCAGGAAAGCACAGGAAACAGTTGTGCCTATCCTCATAATAAGAATGAAAAAGAAAGAACTTTTCTTAACCCTTTCACCTGATTAGGGACAGACAACAGTTTTGCTTTATATTTTTAGACTCCTACCAGCATGTGAAAGTCCCTTTACTCCTTCGTTCTGCCTAAATCAAAAAGCCAGGCTAAGGTCGCCAATTTTTTGAACTGTATCATTCTAAGAGGGCAGACCTCTTAGGAAAAAAAAAGATAGAAAGCCAACAGGTGAAAATAATCAAGATTTAAATCCTTTCTTAATGTGGTAAAGTCTGTGGGTCAAAGTAACACAGCACTGAAATGGGCAGGCATGGAGTCTCACATTTCCCCAGGGTGTGACTAATGCAACTCTAAAACAACACACATGATCCCGAAGTATTAAAGCACTCATAAAATAACACTCCTCTGAGTATACGAGTATTGTGTGAAGTGTGTGTCTACTTTATGGGATGTTGTTTCTTAGTCAGACTGCCTCTGCATGGAATATCCTTGTGCTAATGCACCTCTCTCTTTTTCTCTGATTTGCAATGCAAGTTGACTAACATCAGTTGATTATCCTCTAGCATTTCTAGATCTATGAGACAATATTTTTACTCAGCTGTTTTTTTTCCCTGGAAATAATGGAAAAGGCTATCTGAGTGCTCCTATTTAAGATAGACTTTATTTAAGTCTGAGCACTGACACTATACAGCACTGTACTGCACAATAAAAAAAGTTTGTGACAGGAACTTGTGGCACTTTTCTGTCTCTGGATAGGTAGACGCTGGTTAATTTTGCCATGATATTTCACAAGAACTTGTAATTACCAGCCAGATTTGCTTCTGACCCATGCACTGATGTTCCAGGTTTTCCTTTCAGGTACACTGGAACTGTGTCTTTGAATTAAACAGAATTGGCAGTGTGTGCATTAAATTCAAACAGCAGTCCTTCATGTTTGAACTAAAAGAGAGAGCACGGGTTGGTGGGAATTTTGTGTATCAAGGAAAAAAAAAAAAAAAAAAAAAACAACAAAGCCTGGCCATGCTGTATAAAATTCCACTTCAAAAAAGAAAACCCAGAAAGTGAGTAGTTTGTTACAATCAAGCGGAAAGTCAATAGAGACTCTTGAACTTTTCCTGTTTTTGTTGTGTCTAATGTCCAGCAATTGGTTGAGACTAATAGTTTCTCAGGGTTACATTAATACTTCAAAGAATTTGACCAAGCCACAACTGAAAAATGGATTTTCCTTTTAAAAATGCTGATGGCAAGTTTGATTAAAATCTTTTATTCCTCACAAATGATTTCTGCAGTTAAATAAGCCTCTTATTTTAGACTTGTTTAATTTATTAAAGTCTCATCTCACCCATTTGCTTTGTGAAACCATTTCTTTGCAAAGGTTTTATAGAAAAGGGACTCTGTGATGCTTAGGGGCAAGTAAACATCCGTAGCATTAAAACCTTTGTATCTGCTTAAGAATGAACTATTATTTTGACCTGAACAATTACAAGATGTTTAAAGGAAGACAGGATTCTTCTTGTCTATAACATTTCTATAGAACTCCTGGAGCTGGAAATTATTCTTCCAAAATTAATATAAGATGATTCACCTCTCCTAGCTTAATGTCTTCTTTGGGGAAGGCTGGGATTTTAGACTTCAGATTTCACTGTACATACTCTAACTCCATACTGCCTTAATATGTAAATATAAGACTTCAGTACCCATCAAGGCATTAAGTTCTGTCTGCAGGGAGATTTTAGCAGCTGAAATGTGGACTATGACAAATTATTTTGAATAAATCATGTGAAATTGAATACCACAGTACTAAAACATTTTATTTCTTATATTTTGTATTCCAAAAGCATGGGGAGGAATAAAAACACCTGATCATCTTAGCAGAGAGTTTCTCTGCATGCAGAGTTTTCCAAAAAAGTTTGTCTCTCATCAGTTTATTATCTCCATACCGGCTGGTTTCATATTAAAGGAGTTGTCTGCCTGCACCTCTCAAATGGGGTTGCCCTGGGTTCATGCAGTTGGCCCTGCACTCCCCAGGTGCTCACCCTCTCCTCTGCACCCTCCCTTCTTTAATGAAGAGCATTGGAACACACCTAGGTGAAAACCAGTACAGAAGAAAGAAAAGAAAGAAAGAGAGAGAGAGAGAAAGAAAGAAAGAAAGAAAGAAAGGCAGACAAAGAAAGAAAGAAGGACAGAAAGAAGGAAGGAAGGAAGGAAGGAAGGAAGGAAGGAAGGAAGGAAGGAAAGAAAGAAAGAAAGAAAGAAAGAAAGAAAGAAAGAAAGAAAGAAAGAAAGAAAGAAAGAAAGAAAGAAAGAAAGAGAAAGAAAGAAAGGAAGAAAGAAAAAGAAAGAGAGAAAAAAAGAAAAAGGAAGAAAGAAAGGAAGAACGAAAAAGAAAAAGAAAGAAAGAAAGGTTTAACCTGGGACTTACTGGATGTCCTAATAAACATCGTGTTACCACAAGGAAGAAAACAGTGAGAGAATGCAAGGAGGTGACTGTGGTGATGGGAAGAGAACTACTTTATTCAGTGGAAATGCTGGCTGAAAATGACAGTTGAATTACAGTGCAACTTTATTCTGGTTTGAATATTGGCTGTCCTCCCACAGTCACTGTAAATCTGGTATAATAAAACTCTGTATCAACATATGCTAGCTAATTTAACAGAAGTGTATTCATAAATCCGCTTCTGATCTGGGCAAAGTAGAACAATATGTGGCCTGGCAATGCACAGGGCTGATACAGGTGGATTTGCAGACTCAGACTTTCTTTGTAACCAGTGTGTTCAGAGATCAGGAGCTTCAGCCATCCCTTTGGGAGTGGTCTCTGTCCCACCACATGCACTGGGCACTGGATAAGCTGAGCATCCTGCCTGCAGTTATGTCTAGGCGTCCCATGCCGTTGCTCTAGAGCCCCCCTGATCCATTAACGTGTTAATGAATGACATGTGATGCACAGATTCAATACAGAGCATAAATACTCAAGTTCAGTTTTGCTTATGCAAATATCGGTCACAAAACTACTCCTTTAGAAGAACATTTGGATTTCGTCCCTAAAGTATTATGGCAAAACTTTTTCATACTAAGATAGAATATAGCTGTTTTAATTTCAATTGCTAATTCTATTTTATTTAAGATCTTGTCAAGCTAAGTCTTTGAGTAAGCTGCAGAGAGTAAAGGAGAAATATAAAATCTAAATATAAATATCCATGTAATAATAGAGCTGTCAGAGTGATTGGTTTATGAAAGCAAGCCGTCTTCCTGACATTCTTAGACACACCATTCACTTTGTTTAGAGTTTTCTTTCTCATTCTTGTGTCATTACATGATTTCTGCAATGTTGAGAAAAAACCCCTTTTTTTTTCTGAAGAACAAACACTTTAAATCCCTCATACCTTATAAAATGGACAGAAATATATGTCTAGTGGCAAATAGCTTTGGGGTATTTAAATCAAATTTGGTGCTTGAATTTAAATACATTCTAGTGATCTAGCACTCTGCTGACCTCTGGATAGAAAATACCTCTCTCTGAATACACCTTATTCCCAATATGGTGAACAATCTCTTTGTTTTTTCTTACAATTTTGCTTTCACCATATTGCTCTACTTTGATTTCCTCCTATTTTTCATCCTGACATACACACATACTAATAGTTGTTAATATCCTTCTAGAAACTGACTCTTGGTTACACTGCTCTTCAGGTAATAGTTAGGGGTAGGCAGGCATGGGACCATAAAAATACAATCTTTAATCTTAAGGACTTCCTGTTCAGGAAGGACTAAGCACAGACCAAATGGCACCAAGCAAACAATGTGACCTGCACTGACTTTTAATGTGAATAAACAAGTCTGATTAAGAGTTATTCACTGCCAGGTATCCTCAGCAGTTCTGAAAGAAAAATAGCAGCTCTGCTAATGCTAACATTTCAGTTGTTTCCAGTAGAATCAAATTAGCTCTGTTCACTGGAGAACCGGAGTGTTGAATTTCCTTTCCTCGGCTAAAGGGGCAGAGGAATAGCTTCCCACTGCCTGCCACTTGCACCTCATGCTCTCGGACAGTTACAGACACACAAGTAGCAGCACGTTGCTTTCAGCTCCTGTTATTAGATTTGCTCACAAAACCAGAGTACTGCAGCAACCATCTTGGGAAGACGCCCCCTTTGGAAGCTCCTCCTCCAGAAGTCGCATTTGAAGAGTCGGATCTTTAAACTTCAAGACAATTTTTTTTGACTCGCTGAACTCTACCACATATAATGCTGGGTGTTTTGTTTGGAAATTGGCTGAAGTTATTAGCTCTCGTTCCTGATGCTCTGTTGAGGTGAAGAGCACCAGGCTTTATGCCAAGGGAAAACTGCTCTGAGTAGTATGAGGAGAAATCTCTACTTTCATCCTGAGTAATGTACAGGTTCCCTTAAGTTTTACTACTAAAAATATGAATTCCTTCTGTATGGCTATTGTATTTTAAGAGGTTTTTTAAATCAAAGTTTTCATAGTAAGTATTAAAAGGTGGGCAAATCTTTATCACAACACAGGTTTCATGCCTCACTGACAATTAAGATTAGGTAGAATGGTTAAAAAATAATTTGATCCTATAATTTAATTTTATAGAGCTGAGATATCTTTTTAGTCAACTGCTGGTTAGCCCATCGGTTCAGAACTTAATTTGCTCAGCATTAAGCTAAAACCCTCAAGTACGGTTTTGTTATTCACATTTTATCTGCTCTGCAGGAAAAATAATAAAATCTATTTTCCTCTTTTAGCTGAAGTCCCTCCTGCCAATACTACATATCATGGAAAAATGGTGAAATTATATTTTTTATGTAGATTATTAAGATCCACCCTCCCCTCTTTTTTTAATTGCAAATTAGAAGGTTCATCAGTTCAAAAAATTTCTGACATTCCTCTGTGCAAATGTTATGCCAGTGTTATTCCTTAGCTATCTTGCCATATTTCAGGCTACAAAATAGCTAACCAGGATGGCAGTTCCTTTTCTGCCTGCAATGAATTGTGTTCAAAAATAAAATCAACTAGTTTTCAACAGGAAAAAAAAATCACAGCAAACCCACCTGAGAAAACAAAAAAGTAAAGTCCTAAGAACAAAAGTTAGATAGAAGACATTAAGGCTGCTACAATATATGCCAATTTGCAGGCATACTGCCGGTATGCTTTTGGTCATTCAGAGCTGCACACACATTTCTGAAAGTAGGACCAGATTCGCAGTTGCTTTGAACTCTTTTGTTTTTTAGAGGATTAAGTTGAACCTAGGCCTCCATAAAAATATTTTCCCAAATCTCACTGCTCTCAACCACTCATACAAAATGGAGCTCTATATTTTGTAAAAATTTTGTTCTCTTTTTGTTTTTAATTAATTAATTTGGAAGGCCAAAACCTGAATACTCTCAGGTAAATACACAGTCCTTATATACTCTAGTTTAAACGGAAATATACGTGGTTTCAGGGACTTAAGTAGAATCTGTGATTTCACATTTCACAAGTTTTAAATATTCTCTGGCTTACTACGTATTTTCAAATCTGATTAATATCTCAGGGAAGTGGAAGGATGTTACTAGAGAAAAGGATGAAAAGTGCTTAACTTAGTTTTCAAAATCAGGCTCCCACCACTGTTATTTGAGCTTTTTTTTTTCTCCTGTGTGTTTTGTGTTAGACAAAACTGTCTTATAAAAATAGACTGTCCTTGTTCAAGTGTCCCCTGATACACTAAAAGTAACTTCCTCTCAATTTCAGAAAGCCAAGACAACACTTACCAGAAAAGAGTAAGACTCTATATTTTCTTGTTTGGATGGTTTTTTTGTGAATTTTGTTTGTTTCTTTGTTTTAAAATTTTCTTTCTTTCTTATAAATAGCTTACTGTAAACAAGAGGTAACTGCAATGCCTCTGATTTGGGAGCAGGTATTGACAAGGCAGAATAGATTTGTTCAAATTTGACAAGATGCATAGCAGTTTTAAGACTTAGAAATTAACTCAGTGGATGAGTTTTACTTCACATAACCAGAAATCTTTCCCATGCAAACCCCTGTCCTGATACTTTAGAGAAACAGGAAGCAATTTTCACAGCTCATTCACACAACCAATGAAATGTGAAATAGGTTCCATGGTTAGGTGAGAATCCTGGATGTTCCCTCTATCTCTGGGTAAGGCAATCTTATTTCCAGGGCATTAGGGTAAGGAGATAAACAGAGAGGAAAAAGTATTTATTAAGACCAATGTTGCTGTCTGAATAATAGAGGGAAAATGAAGGACTACCCAACGGTCTATATTCTTATTTACATCCAAGAAGTGTTACTGAACAGCTGTATTGCCAAGCAAACAAACAAGCAAACAGAAGAATTGTTTTGTTTCATCCAGCCTCTGACCAAGTAATTTGATGTAAAATCAGAAGACATAGATAGAGCATAGAAGATTATAACACTTATCACCTTCTGTATAGGAGAGATTATCAGAAGACTATAAATCTTCACGTAAAAACAGAGGTTGTTGTTAGTGCTACTAGAACATATAAATAAGGTGGAAAAATACACCTCCTCTTCTTATTAGAATTTCATTGACTTAAATGAGGCAATACAAACCATGCAAATGCATAGAACAATCACAGGATGAAAGCTAATTAAATTTAAAAAATTGTTCCCTCCACCCACTGCCCTTATAGTCAATTTGATTGACACTTAATAGTTAAGCCAGTCCATTTGTTTCTTAAGAGTGAAATTCCCACAGCAAAAAAAAAACCCCACAACACAATAGTCTGTCCTGCAGTCTTATGGGCAAGTGCAGCAAGCATGGAGTAGCTCTGATGAGTCTATTGAAAAAGCAGCTGTTTCTGCCTTCACTTCTGACCTGGTAGTGCACTCTGGTTATAGCTGTGTTCAACACCCTTTCACTCCTTACTCAGAGCTGCTTGTCATTCAGTGGGACAGAAACAAAATCTTTACATTGGTTTTAAACTACCCCAAGAAGCAGATGCAGCAATTACCTTTAAAAGCAATAGCTAGATGGACCCTGAATGATGGCCTGTTTTTATTATTGCTGTCTGTCCAGGGAGCACTTTTATTGTTAGCAGTTGGTATTAGATTTTCAATAGCAGTTGATCATTTTTGCTTCAGGCTTTTGTGTGTCCGTATGGCCTTGTGTGGGGAATGGCAAGGTTTTGGTAGTGGGGGGCTACAGGGGTGGTTACTGTGAGAAGCTGCCAGAAGTTTCCCCCATGTTCAATGGAGCCAATGCCAGCCAGCTCCAAGAGAGACCCACTGCTGGCCAAGTCCGATGGTGGTAGTGGCTCTGGAGTGACAGATTAAACAAAGGGAAAAAACTGCCCAACAGCCACTACAGCTGGAAAAAGGAGTGAGAATATGTGAGGGAGACAACTCTGCAGACACCAAGGCCAACGAAGAAGGCAGGGGAGGAGGTGCTGCAGATGTTGGAGCAGAGGTTCCCCTGCAGCCCATGGTGAAGGCCATGGTGAGGTAGCTGTGCCCCTGCAGCCCATGGAGGTTCACAGTGGAGCAGACACTCCAGCCTGTGGAGTGTGTCAGAGCAGGTGGAAGACCAAGGGAAGCTGTGACCCCATGGGAAGCCTGTGATGGAACAAACTCCTGGCAGGATCTGTAGACCCATGAAGAGAGAAGACTGCACTGGATCAGGTTTGCTGGCAGGACGTGTGATCCCTCAGTGTGCCCACACTGGAGCAGGCTGTTCCTGAGGGACTACACCTCAGTGTGAACACACTGAAGGAGCTAATGAACAACTGCAGTCCATGGGAAGGAGTCATGTTGGAGAAGTTTGTGGAGAACTGCCTTCCATGGGATAGACTTCACTTTGGACTAGGGGAAGAATGTCAGGAGTCCCTGAGGAGGAAGGAGTGGCAGAGACAATGTGTTAATAAACTGACCAAAGACCACATTTTCTGTCCCTCTGTGCTGCTGGGGGAAAGGAGGTAGAGAAAATCAGGAGTGAAGTTGAGCCTGGGAAGAAGGGAGTGATGAAGAGGTTTGGTAGGCACCTGGTGTCCAGCCAAGCTCAACCCACCACAAAAGAACACATTTTGCTATTGAATAAGTAGTTCTTGTCCTGCTTTTGAATTTTACATTATGGTCCATTGTGTGCATAGTGCAAAATGAGAAAACAATGTGATTAATCCATAAATTATAGCCAAACTAAAGGAGTGCCTCAATCAAATGCTACATCTCTGGACTCAAAATTATTAACATGGCAATTATAGAAGGTTTATAGAATTGCTGACACAGATGGCTTTTGAAATAATGTATAGCTATGAAAATATAACATGTTCCCAAAGAGTTACACTAAGGGTGGTGCAGATTTTTTCACTTGTTAAATTTGTATATGCAATTGTTAGAGCTCAAAATGATAGGGTTAGAAAAGTAGAACAGGTATTAACAAGAGTACAACCTTTTTCCTTTAGCAATATAGCTATTACTGGCTTTTGGGTTGTCAGGTATTCACTGAAGATACAGCATACTCACCTAAGTGACGATTTCTTTCGAAAGATTTCATAGATTAAAAGTTGTCATGTTCGTGACCTATAGCTTCTCAGATTCAAATATTCTGACTTAGTTTTTCAAGTGGCAGTAAGCAACAGGACTAAAAGAGTCAGGGCTACTGATATTAAATATAGAATAAATTTGGTGGTAATTAAGATCCATGTAATTACATTAATTTAGGTGAGATTTCTCAGGTATACCAAAAGCTATGTGTGTTGTACTATAATTAGCTCTGTCAATGCTCATTGATAAGAATGAAGAAATATCTTTTTATTTTAATAGAAAAGTTTGGGAAGGAGTTATAGAATTTTTATGTAAAAGAGAGTTGTTTCACTTTGGTGTGTTGTGCAATGTCTGCCTGCTAAAATAATGTATGTGATGTGTTATTAATCAAAGCCCAAATCTCTTTTTAATTCCTAGGAATTTCCACGAACACAAAACCAAGCCAAAGCCCCAAACTATGCTGTCTCTTTAATTAGGTAACTGATCTTTTAAACTGCAATTCATAAAATACCTACTCCAAAGAACTGAACATAATCCCAATTTTATTGTTTTCCTCATTTACCCTCAGCTGCAATCTATAACAAGGTGACATATGCTGTAAAGGTGATCAGTAAAGAGTGACTAGATTTTAATAATGATCTATGTATCAGTGTTGAAACAATAATGACAAATTATTTGTTGAAACATCTTACCTTGCAGAAGTTCAAACCGACCATAGGTGTAGCATTATCTTGAGTTACCTGTGACTGTGGAAGAGGTCTGTCTATAAACAGAAAACCACCTTTCCCTTCTAGAAAATAGTAGTTTTGAGAATGAACTTCTCAGAAAATAATTTACTGAGGAAAAGATGGGATCTCCCCAGTTATATACTCAATCTTTATATATACTACTCAATTTGCAGATAACTTTACTCATTCAGAAGTGCTGCTCCTTGAACTGATCACCCCAATTTGGTGAAACATTGGTGTAAGAAATTACTGAAGGCAAGCTGTGAAGATTCAGTGCTTGCAAAGCTAAGAATCTTGTGGGGTATACTTTTCCATGCAGAGGTGTAACATGCACTTGTGACTGAATCAAAGTATCTTTACAAATAACCCAGTTTCCAGATGTTAAAATACAGTAGTTGATTTTGCAGTGTGGGGAAAGACAAATAATTTGATAGTGGTCCACATACTGCACATATTTAAAGAGACTGAACCAGAGATACCAGTCTGTGCTCTTCCCCGGTGTTGTCCAAATCCCAAATAGGGCATAGAATTTTAGATCAATGACTGCTTTTCTGGACATCTTTGAATTATATTTGTCACAGAGATATTGAGTCCAGGGGAACAGGTTATTATGAAATAAAAAAGTAGATAGAGAGACCCCAGCAAAAATGGATTCTATCTACTGATCTGGTTTTATTGCTTACTAAGAGATATACCTTTAATCAGCATTAAATAAACATTAAATTTGCTGTAGCAGAGTTACTGAAAGCATATGTGAAGATTGAGGGAAGATTATCTGAATTTTAATGGCTTGGTGCTAAATTATTGTTTTGAGTTTCTTGGAGTTAGATTGCTAAATATTTTTCACCTGTAAGTTACACTCAGTTTCCAAAATTTTGCATTTTTCAGGAGTTGATGCTAAGCAGTAAGCTTTCCCCAGTTTATTTGGTTTCCTGTATAACTTACTGCATTTTGAAGTGTAAGGCTGTACTTGAGCTCTGAGTTTAAATAACTGCTTATGAAGGAGAGTGGTTTGCAAGCAGATACAGTAGAAAACAGTAGAAACTTATATTATAATTAATCCATAATGAAATAAAGAAACAAAAATTATTGATAGAGCTGTAATTTTAAGTATTTTGAAAATCAAGATCCTGTTGTTTAGCTGGTAGATATAAGAGAACTGATTTTTTTAAAAGAAATTGTATTTCTTTAACCAGCTAGAGCTCTGGTCTGTGGGGGTTTTTTGTATTGTAATATTGTCTGTAGGCTCAAGCAAGTTCCAGTTGTGTGAAAAAAGCTCAAAACAATTGGTTATACAATGTTCCTGCCTTAAAAGTATGTACATCTAGATAAGCAAGAAAGTTTTAAAAAGTACAAAAACTGGACATCTGGATTTTGCAACCACTAGAGTACAGGCTGTGGCTATGCTAAGAAAATGAAATTCTCATTATAAAAAGGCAATTTTGGAACCTAATAAATCAGATTTTTTTTTCTTGGAGGTTGCTTTCAATGGCATATTAATTTACTGTAACATGCAGCTCTACTTCTTTCCTCTCAGAAATTACATGGGCAAGATGACCCTTTCCTCTCCTGTGGAGCTTGACTGACAGGCTGCTGCCAAGGAGGGAAAATGATTTTCAAAGTCTGACCTAAGTAAAACCATTTCTTGCACTCTCACTGGACTTTTGTTGCTTCAGGTGTTACAGGAAAAACAAATCAACTCAACTGCTCTGGTTCTTAATAAGAGTATTATTAAGATCCCCAAGCATAGCTGATACTGCTCTTCCAAACAAACCGAGGAACTCCATTCATTTATTGATGCACTCTCCATGAAGGGATTATGTTTCACTTTGTTTGAAGGACCTGAGAGCCCTTATTATTTTTGTTTGCAGAAACACTGTGGTGCACATGAAAGAGACACAGAAGGAAAAAACCCTTTTTTTTTTTTTTTTTTTTTTTGTGGGGGGAGAATGGCTGGCAGTTGACTGCCTCTTTTTTTTCCCTTTCCCATTTGAAAAAGCTTCTTGGATGATTGATTTCTGATTTAGATTACCACATCCTCCCTGTTGTTCCTTGTTCTGTTTACTGAAATTTTCTCACTGCCTTGTTCAGCTGACATTCAGGATATTGATAAGGTTAAAGATAATGACTGAGTTGCTTTAGAGACAGTGTAGAACTCCAAGTCTAGCTTATTTTGATATAGTCTTCCCTTTCTGGCATCCAGTAAAGACAAATATTTACTCAGGATTACAAAAAAAAAAAAAGAAAAACACAAAACCAAGAAAAAAACTCACCCTCTCTCTTTTATATTTCCTTTCCATGTAGCTTTCATAAGTTCTTGTACAACAATGCTTACCATGGAAAGCAAATGTAGCAGTTGGTGGGAAGAATGTGGATTTTTATGAGGCATCTCATACATGTGGCAGAAAACCCACGAGACAGACATCATATTTGTCTCTGCAAGCAAATATGCAGTTCCTGGGGGCTTCTGGTACGTGGCCTTCTCAGCATCCAAATAGCATCTGAAATCTATGGGGAAAGGGTGAGAAAAGGCTTATGTGAAATTTCTGGGATCTGAGAGGCCACAGCAATTCGTCAGATTGGGTCCACTGTGCTTTCAGCAAGCCTGGGTGAGTTACTAAGCCTGAAAAATTGTCTTTCCCACATTTCTGCATGCCTGTACCCTGATTTTTCATCCCATTTTGAAAGCAATTGAATGGAATATTTATGGCCCATTCCCTTACTCTGCTCTGAAGAATTAAAAAAATCCAAATTAGGGGCTCCATTTATTTGGCGTTGTCAGAAAACCATTATAATAAGGAGAATGTTTTTCACACTACTACTACTGAAGTACAGTAGCTAGACCCATCTTTCTTATATCTAATTTTAATTTTATCGCTTTCCTTTGTTCTGCCTTATTTCTCAGCATGAGTCAGCCCTGGACAAACAGTCAATGACAGCTGAGCAGGATTTAATGTAACTGGAGAACAACATGTGTAGCACAAGAAATTATAACCTTTGCACTGTTGCACCTCTGTGTCTGGCATGAAGAGGGATTTACATTTTTGCTGCATGTCAGCAAAAGCTACAGTCTGCTGACAACCGGGGAAGGCTAGGATGCTCCTGCACCCTGGTCCTGTGTCCCCCCAAAGGCACCCAGTGGTTACATCCAGCTGTGGATACCACTGTGGATATTTTCATGCTTACTTTCTTTATGGTGTAAATTGCCTCTAGGTGCAAAGCAATTTGCAAGCATGGACTTGCACGATAAAGCAGATCCTTATCATTTGGTAAGTAAAGGAGATATTAATTTTATCAGTTGTACCTGAGCCCCTGAAAAAGTGAGGTGATATGTAAAATTTTCAGTCTCTGCCACATACTTCTAGTGACAAAAAAACCCCAGAAAGGAACAGATTTCATTTCACAGAGAAAATGCAATAATTTGACCCAACTTCTAAGACTTAACTGAAAAATAAAACCACCTTTGTTTTTTGTGTATACCACTTCATTTATAGTGCAAAATGTAAGCCATTAAAATAATACTCAACTTACTGATACTCTGGGCCTGATTTTTAATTTATTTTCTGTGCCTTTTAATGGACATAGGTTTCATAGGTTATGATACCTTTCTTCTGGATTTATAGTGTGTAATATAGAATAGGGTCATGACTTTTGCTGTAAAGAGTACATTTGCATTTAAAGGAAGTCTTTAGAGACAGTTATTAAGCTAAAGTTTATAGAGGAAAAAATACAGTGTCTGTTGCTTAAGCTATAATAGGACCACAGCAAAGTGGAAGACAAAAGATATTTTTAGGCTCTAAACTGCTGGCTTTCTTCCTGTGTCATGATGCCTGCTACTCAGACCTGGTGTATTAGACTATGTGACAAAGAGTTTTGCCTTTTTTTTTTTCACTGCCATTTTTATAAGGATTTTTTTGCAAGCTAAGGTCAGCTTTTTCCTGCAGTTACCAATTTTGATACCAACCTAGAGAAAAGCAGCAAGATATGGTAGTGTTTTAACCTAGCAGAGATTTCTGAGGATTCTTATAAACATAAAAAGGAGTAATTTTTTCTCCTCTCTTCTTTACCCTTTTTGAAATATAAATCCAAATGTGAGACACCATCCCCAGTTTGGAAAGAGTGGAGGTAGTTTTGGCATAACTAAAAGATAATAATAATAGTAATAATAATGATAAAAGAAATAACAGAGACAAAGTTTCTGCTTTTCAGATTAGGTTCTGCAGACCTGAGTTTTCCTAGCAATTATTGAAAACTTCTAATTGACTTCTAAAGGAGTTTAAGGCACTTAAAGCTCTGTCCTTTATATCTTTAAAGATCATTGTAGACTGATACTGATTTAGAAGTATTAACTTTCTGTTCCAGTTCTGTATTCTTGATGGCAACAAAAATATCAGGGAGACCTAGGGAAAATTACATGGAAAATAAAGATTTTAAAATAATGCATTAAGTAGGGCATGTCTTTTATGTGAACATTATAATGAAAAATAACAATTTTCTCGGCTAGGTGTATCAATCTCTTCAAAGTTATGAAAACCATCTTAGATCCTCTCATATCAACAGTATGAGGCTAATGTACAACAGCTGAAAACCTCTTCTGAAAGAAAAAAACCCACCCTAACACTTCAAAATTAACTTTTCTGCAGAACAATGTTTAATAATGTATTGTTTAAAAACCAAGCCCTTTGTTTGAATCAAATTCAGACTTTTGTTAGATAACACACTGTGCAAATTAGCTTTCATATTGATAAACCCTTAAAAGAAGGTTCTCATTACTTGAACAACAATGAATCTTTTTTTGATCTATCTCCCCCTTTTCAAGACTGGTTATGTTCAGACTTTATTTTTCAGACAAAATTAATTTGATTTAGATGTATACCATACAACAGAATTTAATATAACTATAATTAAAGAAAAACAATTTCATTTTGAGCTCTTTCATGATGAATATTTTGTCATCTAAAAGTTCCAGCTGATACAGTTATCCGTGGTTTTGTGTTCACAGAGTATTGATTATTTTTTGCATGAAGCTTAACTTCCATGGATTTGGTTTTGGGCTTTTTTCATTAAGCATTAACACAAAGAAAGAATTCACAATGAATACACCAAATAAAAAGACAAAAGGCTCTATAAATCATGTCTTTATAATAATATTATAAATAACATCGGAATTTGCCTACTGAAAAAAAAGGCCAAAATTTCTCATACAGGTGGAGAGGATATTTTCAGTAAGTAGATAAGTAAGAGTTAGATTGCAGGGAGTGTTGGAGAGGACGCTGCGAGGAGTTCCGCATTAGCTGCAGATGGATCCAGATCCTGAGTGTGCTGGTGACATCACTTCATTAAAGACCATATGACACATTGTCTGCAATGGTTACTAACTGCTTTCATGGCTGTCATCTCTTTTCCCTAGATGTAGTATTAGACCAGTTGATTAAAATCCCAGTGCAATCATGTCTTCATGCAGAGAATTCTATTTACTGGTAAGGTGTTGTTTGTTAAGTGTGCGTCTCAGATCCACTCAGATGTTTATGTGAGTGGTGCCCACTGAACTTGAGAACCATTGAACACCATTAAAGATGGGATTAGTCCAAAAGAAAACTTGTAAAGAAAACACTCTTATTATCCACAAAACATTGTATGATTAGTTATTATTTGTAGCATTTTCTTAACTGGCTCTTTTCTATAAAACACCTGTAATGGTCCCTTGGAATACCTGAATATTCTACAGACATTTGGTCATTTTGGGAAGAAAGTCTCATAACTTTTCACATTGGAATAAAAAAAACCCCCTGCAACCCTCACTTCTCCTATTTCTTGTTTAAAGACTAGGTTGAATTTTAGCAGAAAAATCAGTAGCTAGTACTGTGGTGAAGCAGAAGTAAGGTGGGAACACAGAGGAGATTCCTCTCTTTATATGTCGAAGCAGGGCTGCAAAAGGAAAACAGTCCTCTTCCTTTCGTGTAACCAGCAGTTTATAAATCAATGAAAGGGGGTTGTGGCTATTGTGTTTTCACCTTTTTGTTGCAGTGTGTTTTCTTAGCTGCACTTAGGAAAACCCATCTGTAGGCTTCCTAAATTAGATGAAAGAAGGTAGTGCGACCCCGTGCACAGAGGATGTGATAGCACAGCATAAACCAGACGAGTGACGGATAAGACAGAAAAATTCTTGCCTTTTGCGTTTGCAACTAGTAAAGTGCACTGTCAAAGAAAAAGATAGATTAGATGGACCACTGGTTTCATCCAGAAACTTCCAAAATACTTGCAGTACAACTCTGATGTAGTAATTTTGTAACATCTGCTCTGACAAATTCACCTATTGATGGCAGGTCATAAAACCTGCACATCCTGGCAAATTACTTCTGTTATAAAAACTTTATGTAAGGTTGATAACTATCATGAGTCATGGCAAAGTAACAAACTATGCCTCTTGAAAATACTTTTCAAGTGTATATCTTATGGCAAGTGTTGCACAGATGTCTGATAACTATTTCTGTAGGGATAAGAAAACATGCAAGCACAGCGAACAATCTGAAAAGACAGAACTTGTGAGAGTTTGGAGGTTGGTCAGGAACTAAGAACCAGATCACTTGGGACCTACCAGTGGGGGGATTTTATTGATAAAAAATAATTTAAAAGAATTGGACTATAATAATGCATAGCAAAATAGGAAAATTCTGTAGAGCTTTACAAAATCTGAGGAACTTCCCACAAAATTAAGAAAAAATTATCTTACCTCAAAAAATGGTTAGTTCCTAACCACTTTATGCCTGTGCTCTTAAATCCAACCTTTCAGGGAAACTAGAAGGTGAAACCAAAGAGGTGAAAATTACCATCGCTATGTTTAAGGGACATCTCTGATTCACAGTGCTCATTACACTTCTAAATTTATTTTCCCTGGTGTGTCTGCCCAAAGGAGAAGCAGTAATATGCCTGCATTTTGACAACTGCTCTCCAAACATTGCAGTGGACAATTTGGTCACCAATTGCGTGCTCAGGGAAAGAAGAGTTCCTGTGCGATGGATCTTAATGAACAGCCTATCCCTCCCTAGCCGTATCTTTGATGGGAGGTGGTTCATTCTGCAGTGTGCCTTTGCTGGCAAACAGGACCAAACAGCACATGCAACCCCTTAGCCACCCACCCAGTCAACTTAAATATCCTCTGGTGGAAGCTATAAGCTGAAAGAATCTCGGTAGGAAAAAAACTGTCATTAGACGCATTCAATCCCTTTTAAAGGAATATATAAAAGAAAACCACTCTTGGCCAAATGCAAGAAAAAAATTGACTTCTCTGTTGAAGGATTTATCTATTCATTTGATTGTCCCTTCTAAGTGAAGTGTAATTAGAGCTAGTCCTGTTCTAACCCTTGTGCTAATGAGGCTTTGCTCACTTCTATTAGTGACAGTGCATTGTATTTTAATAAGGATCCCCTGGCCTGGCATGACAGGACCCACAGATAAGGGGAAGGAGAGCAAAAGGAAATGTAAAGTAGTGGGATCAGCAGGGGGTCCCCTTCTTGGCACTGGGCTCCACAGGAAGGCGCTGGCTGACTTTGTCTTAGAACTGTCATTTGTATTAACTTCTAACCCATCACCTTCCCTAGCAGGCTAGCTTTACTCAATGAAGCGGGATAGATCCTTGGCTTGGCCTCTCTATCCCCTATTTCAGCAAACTGAATACAACACAAAAAGTTCACAGGGGAAGCATTTGGGGAGATGGTGTTAAGGATAGGGTCAAAAAGAGCTTTTAACTCATCTTAACATTACTGTCCTTTTCCATTTCAACCCTTATCTGCCCATCAAGGCTTTTGGTTTGTTCATTCATCCATTGCTAATAGAAAACCCCGAAACACGAAAAAACTCCAAATGGAAATTATATGCATTTTGAGATATGCAACACTTTGGTCTATACCAACATGGTTGTTTGTGTACTTTCTTTCTGTATGGTTGTTTTCCTGCTGATCGATTCCTGGTTGGATCAGAATTCTTTGGCTGCCATTCAGTAAAGTTAGGAGGGAAAAGAGAATCAAGCCTTTTGTGTCTTTTGTGTAACAGTATTACATCTTAACAAGAAAAATCCTTTCTAATGAAGTCTTTTTAGAGATATTGGAACCTGTTAGAATGTGACAGATAAACGTCTCCCTGTATGGCAGAAGGTAGAAAAGCATTATTCTCTTTTTGTGTAGTTCCTATCAATGACCTTCCAGAAGCCCTAAGAAAAATATATTTCTTACAGCAGTATATTCAGAGCCTACCTTGGTATATTCCAGATCTCTAGGGACATGATTCTCTGCCTCAAATGCTAGAAGATTGTTTATATGTCAGTGAAATGAATGCAATACTTTACTATTTTCTTTCAGTTTGCCATCCACTTCTCCTTTTAGGCATATCTGTAACCACTTTTTACCAAAATGTGAAGCACAGAGCAATCTAGTCAAAGGTCATTTGTGAAATACCAAGATAGCTATCAGATGCTATTTACCCCCCTAAATAATGCTCAGTCAGCATCCTTTCTGGTAGGTGATACATTGCTTACCACCTTCCTGGAGAAGTTGCAGTTTGGTGACAAGAAGTTGAACAGACATGGCACCTCTTTGGTCCATTACTGATATGGTAGACAATTAGAATTTATGGAGATATGAGAAACGAGTTTATGTTCAGGCTCATGTTCACACTCAGATCATTATTTAAAAGAAAGCTGGCATTCAATTTCTGTCTCTAACTTGTGTGGACATGATGGGAAGTAGAGTGGCTCCAGTAGCTTGAATTCCAAGTTATTCTAATAAGCTTTGTGACTTCATCTATGAAATGAATATGCTTTATCTGTCCTGGCATTGGTTGTGTCACACCGAAACTTATGCTCACTTTAGAAACTGTCTTTTTCATGTCCAGATTATTTCCCTAGGCATGTTTTCAGATGGCTGGTGCAAACCTTCCTGAACCACCAAGTAACTGAGTGATCTTTCAAGTATCACCTGGCTGTCATCATTAAAGGATGCTGCATGACATGTTCCTTAACATCAGCAAGTGTGTTCTTAATCCTATATGCTTTTCTTTCCCCAGCTGACTTTCAGTAAGTTCACAAACTCCATCATCCCCTAGCCCAACCCTCCACTGCTGTCCCAGCATATGTGTCCTTCCCTAGGTCCTCAAAGAGGAGCAGAAGTTTCAGAGTTGGTATCTGTATTGAACATGAGAAAAAGTAGGCAATATTAAGCTAGAAGATCTCCAGAGCCCCAGAATATGTCTTTTACTGTCAAATCAAAACATATTCAATGCATGTAATTGTTCTGAGCCTTTCAAACCTTTTCTGTTGCCTGTAGCAAGCTCACACAGCCTTTTTCTTTCCCTTGGCTGTACTAGTAATCTGATGTGCAGCTACCTCAAACTGTCAGTGTGTGTTCTCTGACAGCAGGGAAAGTGTGGTGAGCATCTTATCTCCCTTAATGGAAGTGTTAGTGTGTAACATAGACCTGATGCTGGTGCATGCAGCTCTCCTGTCCCTTCTGCTGTCTCCCTAAGTCTCTTTCACATCATGTCTTTTCTAGACACCACTAACTCTTTCCTGGAAGACAACTCACCACATCTCCAGCCGTACCAAGGTCATTCTTCCCGTTCAGGGTCCAGGTTCTCTTAGGAATAGTGGTTGCAAGGGATACTGAATAGGTGGCAATGTCATGAAGGAACTTTGGAGAGGAAGAGGGTAAAAGAGGGAGAAAATGAGAAAACAAATTGTACAACAAACTGGGTTTTCCCCTCAGTTGTTATGGAAAAACTCTGTTCTATCTCTTGCATTAACAAACCAGCAGTATTTTGTGGGAGGTTTTTTTTGTTGTTGTTGCTGATTGTCTTTCAGTTCATTACATTACTGTATCTAGGCCAATAACAAAGGAGCCAGAAGTAATGAGAAGTGGTGAAATGTTACAGTTATGTAGTACCAGTGAATCTATAGTAAAGCTGCAGTCTTCAGTACTGTGGACTCTGAATATTTGTTACATGCTTACCCCTCCCGATCTTCACCAGCATTCACTTTGTCTTACAACTTAGGAACAGTTAAGAATTTCCAAAATTGTTTAGATATTGGTCTAATGGCTGAACAAAGTTTAACCTCATTTAACCTCTTATTGGACTTCACGTATCTGTCTGAGTTGGTCACATAGGTGTCTATCAAGTAAATGGGCACAAACAAGGACACAAAGGGGTCAGAATGAGATATCTGAGCACAGAGATAAATGGAGGACATAGTTAATACACTAAAGCAGTTCTTCTGACAACTTACTGATTCTCAAAGTAATTTTGTACATAGTCACATTCAAGACTAAAAATCTGCTGCAATTACAGATGCTACGATGTCTTGCCTTTTGATGGAAGGTTGGGTAGATAAATGAGTTAAAAATCAAGGATTTTTTTTTTTTAATGGCTGTAGCAACTGATCTTTCCAACAGGCTAGAAATAGGTTCCTACCCACTCACTACTCCCCCTTCCCTCATACCACTAGGCTCTTGAACTATGAACTTACTGCTGGATCTGGATACCCAAGACATACCAGACATTCGTTTCTTTGCTGTCTGCTTTAGGCCATATCTTTTTGCTCTGGTGAGTTATTTAAAGTTCTTTATATAGTTCAGTTTACTACCTTTGTGTTTAGAGATTACATCAATGTCAATGTCCATGTCTGGTGTCTCATTTACTGATGGCTTGAAAGCACAGAGCAGTCAATTTATTCAGCTGTTGCAGAGAAAAGAAACATCATTAATTATGAGAAACAGCACAGCCATAGTCAGGCTATAGTCCTCACACGTTATGTCTGTCCTTGTCCCAAAGAAGAGGAATCACGAGTTGAAGAGATGAAAACTGCCTGTAGCACTGATGTAGGTATGTCACAAGAAGGGCTCTTTCCCTTTCTCTTGCTGTGTTGGGACAGTCCAGTCAGTGAGTGCTACATGCTTAATTCAATGAAGAGTGGTATAAACTATGTTTCTTTGTAAAGAAAAAAAATGATTTCTGATTTCCAATGAGAGAAAATACCCCATCCACTCACACAGAAGCAAGATCCAGCTTGATTTTTCTTTCATTTGTTTTCAGCACATACCAGAATGCTGGTCTTATCCTAAATATTACAAAACATTTCTCTCAGATTTCCAGTTCCTTAAAAAAGTTGATTTTGTGATGTAAAAGACAAGATCATGCCTTGTAATTGCCAAATATACTTTAACATTGTGTTTTCAAAAGAGATGCCAAAAGATAGATGTGTTTGCATATGTGACAGCTACTGCCCAAATTGGGAAGAATGTGTTACTCAGATATGTATATTTAGTTCAAGAATAATCAACCATTTGCTCTTTTCAAGTCCTTTACACTTTTCAAGCTTTCTTATGAAGTCAGAGATTCTTCAGAATCTTCAGAAATCATGTTTTACAAGTCAGTGAAATCTCAGTTCTTTATTTTTCTTAGCTGTGTGCAGGCTAAAACTTGTTTTTGGAAAATAGTATTCTAATTATTGCTTGACTGCAAAAGCAAAAAAATATGTTTTACACAAAAGTCTATTAACTTTTAGACTAATATTTCTTCAAGTTTTTTTTCTCAATTGAAGTGTTACAGCTGTAGTTTTGTATTTCCATCTGTGTAAAGTTATATTAAAAGGTTACAACTTATTAAAATTTTAATTTTTAATATGATAAAAAATACCATGTCACTGTATTTCTTAGTTTGTTTCTAATCAGTGAGAACATATGTTATTCTGATTATTCTTCATATACAACTGAGTTTAAAGTACTAAAGTGTCTAATGACAAGATTGTGGGGAAATTTTATTATATGTTTTTCAGTCTTTTAACTTTTATTTTGGAATGTGTCTCCTCAGTAGCTAACATCTGTTGTAATCTAGTGTATTTGTTACTGCATTTTCCTTTTGGAGAATCAATAAAACCTGTACCTGCTAAATGAAGATAATTAACAAGTTATGAAAATGTCTCATTTTACTCTATTTTTAACTATAGAAATAAATAAAACAATTAAGATTGTTTAGTGCAATATTTGACAAACAAACTGCAAAGTCTTTATCATCAAAGACTTCTTGCCCTTTGGTCAAAGTTGTGTGCTTTCTTAAGTACGTTTTTTGTAACACTTGTTCTATTTCAGAAAGAAGAAAGAAGGTAACAATGAAGATCTTTGAAAAATCATTTATCAGACTACAAGTCCCCTGGTGTGTTGAACAAGGAAGAAATCATGGAGGCAACTTCTGCCCCAATAGATCCCAGATCCAAATCTTCTTTGTAAACAGAGGCTTTCGTTTAGTACAACTGGATCATAAAGTGACAAGTTTTCCTCTAGAATTTAGCCTAAAGCCTCTTCTGGTCAGATTAACTCTGTTGTATTCAGCTGCAGACCTGGATTAACCCCTAAGAAACTCTATTGTTTCTCTTCATTGCATATATCCCCATGTCTCCTACTATCTCCTTTTTACATCAGACAAAGTGATACAAAGTTTAATCCATTATAAGCTTTTTTTTTTCAGTTTTGCATATTTGTTAAGACTTCTTTGACAGTTGTTTCCCCTTTTAATGCAAACAGTTCATCCAAATAGAAAACCTTGTCAATAGAATTTGCTAACCTGAAACAAGAGAAGATAGTTAGCAGGAGAAGCATCCATTTTGCAAGGACAATGATGCCAGTCCTAAATCCATTGTCCCTTTTTGTTGTCACTGTTGTGTGCAAATTGAAAACACATCCATGTAAAAGGCACACAGTTCTTGTGATAGACCTACTACTAGATTGTGTTTTTCAGTGAAAGTGTCACTGTTATGAAATGTAAAAGTATCTCTAATCATTCTTTAAGGCTTTTAAAAAGTTGCTTTTAAAAATTGCTGTACCTCTGATAAAATCGACAGGATGAACTAGACAGGAGCCCTGATGAAAACAGTTTATAAAGTGGGTGCTAGTGTAAGGAAGGTAATGGCATTACCTATGTCCCTACCTAACTACCTGATTACAAGTAAAAACAGACCCTGAAATAATCTAACATGGGTCACAATTTTAAGTTGCTCTGTTGGGTCAGCAATGTTCCATGTAGCAAAGAACTTTCTCCAATATTGCTATTATTATATGACAATATAATATAACATATTGGCAAAACCAACTTTTTCAAAAACAAGTTAAAGTTCAAGGAATCTTCATGGGCCTCATCACATGAGTTTTGTTGAGGTCTCTACAAAGCAGTGCTCTCCATTGGGTAGGGTTAGGGCTAAACAGAGATAATCCTGTCAAGACTTTAAGATGTTTTCAGAAACTCAAACCAGGGCACAGTACAGCAGATTATCCCCTGGCCTTTCACCTCCAAGGCAAGCAGACATAGTACTGAGAGGTGAGACATAGCTTTTAAAAGGCATGTTTCAGAAGTTTCTAAACCGCCTGGCATTAGCTCTATTCCTGCAAATGTTTTCTGCAGCCTTTGGATGGCACTGTTATACACCAGCCACAGAGGGACTGCATTTCCAGTCTTTCTGACACTCCCCATCTCCATAACTTTGGATTAAGAGAATTTTGTTCTGATAATTTCAAAATGTCTTTGTTTAGCATTGTTTTGCTTTTACATTAATTTTTTCCCCCCATATTTTCATTCAAAAAAAGGAAAAATTTGAAACTATCTTATTTTTACTTTCAGGTTTTTTGTTTATTTATTTGTTTGTCTTGTGAAATGGAAATAAGATGTTTGGAAGCATGGGGAGACTGTAATTTCCATTATTTCAAGCCTCTGCTTGAACCAAAAATATTTTGTCAGAATTCTTTTAACTACTGGTAGGTTTTAGATGGAGTATATTAATAGACTTCAGAAATAATATCTCTAGAGATCTAGCATGGGAAGTATATTCTGAAGCAAGTCTGTCATGTCTCATACTATCACTTCTCTTTTCTACTATATTTCCAAGCATTTTCAAAGCCTCTGGAACTCAGTGACAAGAAAGACATGTGAACACACAACTTACATACAAAAGTCATGATAACAGGGAAAAAACCCTCATATTTTCTACCAGACTTCTGAATTCTGCTTAGACTACTCCTCCACTATTGTGCACTTTCTCCACCAGTTCTGTTCAGGGACATCAGAAGACCTTGGTATAGCCAATTGTACTTTAAAATGGAGAAGTCTAGTTGTGGAGCATATTTCCTCCTGAGCTCGAGAAAGATCATCTTTCCTGAATAGCAAGAAAGGCCCACTTGACACATCCAGAAGACAAGATAGTGACTTGGTGAGGTTGTTATCACTGACAGAGAAGTGGAGAAGAATAAGACAAAGTTAGATCAGGAGGGAGAGGTAAAATTGCACAAGCTTTTGGTAGTTCATTGTAACAGCGCTAGTCTGGCACAGCGAGAAGGAGAAAACCATGTAACACTTCCAAGGAGATGGGTGTGCTGCTCAGCTGATAAACTGATCCCAGTTTGCATGGATTCAACTGAGAAATACCTACCTTAGGGAGAGCAGAGTGCTGCAGACGACAAGGTGTGACATGCTGGTAATTTCAACTGCAAATGTCAGGGTGGAAGAAAGCATTATAGAGGTGCTGAGAAAAAGGATGGGTGGCTGGATTTGAAAGCCACATGTAAACCTTTCAGGTGTGATGTTCTCATAATAAAATGTGTGAATGATCCTCTCTTTCTTTGAAAGAAATATTTTGTTTGGCAATGAGCTCTCCTGTCTCTTTCATGTTAGCTGCAAAGAAATTAAATAACCATGCAAATTTATGGAGCTGCCTCAAAGGAATATCTCTGCACTCCAGCTTGTACCTACCTCCATACTGAAATTACAGTACTGCTGTACTTCCCTTTTTTTAAGGCTTGTGTTAATGAGCTTGATAATAGGGGTTTCCTGAATTGTGTTGGTGTCAATATCAATACAGCCATCAAAAGTTAATATGCTAAAAATGAACAAAAATGCATTAATGAAAAAACCCCAAACATCCGAACACCCAAACATCAAAGGCTACCAGGTCCAACTCTATAGAAACTGTGCCTTGAGACTTTCCTTACCCTTGATTACTAGAAATTGAGATGGAATGTCAGGGTAGGGATTGGATTAACCTAAACAGATTATTATCTACTGGTGGTCATTAGTGGAGACAGAGTACCTATGTTAACTAATCCATTGATATGATCTAGTTTCACTGCTCTAATTTTCTTACTCAAAAACATAGATCACATAGGTTGTGATTCATACAACATATGATTCATAAAATGGTTTGGTCACCTAAGGAAGTATATATATTTAATCTAATTTGTGATAGAACGGTGTTCCACAATCTCTTGCTCCTATTATTGATTGCTGTGTTCATATAATGATCATGTGCAACTATAAAATTAACACTGATAAATTTACTAATCAACTAATAAATTAATTTTCCAATGTGTCCGGCACTTTTGACCTACGTACTTTGTGCTTAGATTGGAGCGAGCACAAATTACATTACTTTTCCACAACAAGGCTTTTCAGGATCTGAAGGCTCTGCAGAAACTTGCTTTGCTGGACCAGCAGCCAAGGTGATCTTTGCCCTTAAGTCAAATTAAGTTGCTATGATTAAGCATTTTGCTGGAATAAAGGCCAGAATTCACCCATTTTACTGGTTCAGTCTTCCAGTTGCCATGCTATGTGTGGTAAATAAGCTTTCAAAACCAAATGTCTGAGACATTATTCCTACACTTGTTACTGACATCACCAAATATTGATATAATTCTGAATTTGAGTGTTTTGAAATATGCATCTGGAACAACATTCAAAAATGTCCCACGGGGCAAAAAAAACTGTTTCTGGAAATGAGGTGTCCTATCAATAAGTCAGTTACATAAAAACTGTAGTCACACACACATCACTTGGAGAAAAGATATGAGAAAGTGCAGGAACTGTGTGTTCATCTTCCCAAGTGAATCAATGCTTCTGGAAGTTTCCTTTGGAACACTGAGATTACTCTATTTCCACAGAAACATCTCCTGAAGAGGAACAACACTACAAAATATTGAATGAAATTCTATTTTAAACTTGGGGATGCTATTTAAAATCCTTTGGAAAGATGTGAAAATCAACTGCAATTGTTGCTACAGTAAAAAGTAATGTAGATGTACCGACTGGTTTTCTTGTTAATCTCACTAAAACATGGCTGACTTTACTCATACCAGTGTAGTTCCCAGTGAAAGTTCTTTTTTGCCACAAAGGTGTTTCTTCTAATGACATTTAAAACCATAAAGTTTTCAGCTGATACTCCTTTAAGCAGTTCAGGATTTGTCTATAAAGATGAAGTTTGTCCCCAAGCTGCTTTTTTCCCTCAACTGTATTCCTGTTTGTGTGTAGCTTTCTTAACCCCTTGTAAATTTCCTAATTAATTACATGTGAAAAGTAACAAAAACAATATACTTGATCTTATCTAGCCTTCACCTTGTCTCCCTCTTCCTTCCACTTTACTCAGAAAAGTGACCCCAGAATGAAAGCTGCTGTTGTCTTTATACAATCTTTAACTACACTCGTAATCAGATGAAAAATAATGTCTTTCAGGAAGAAGAATAGATATTTCCAGCCAAGAAGCAAATCAGTCTCATGACCTATGAAAGACTGAAGAGCAGATTTCTGCTAGATCTCATCATTTAGTAGTTTGACAGGTATTAGCAGAGAGTTCTGTCTTGCTGGATGCCTTATATCCAGTCAGTGGACATTTGTCTGTAGCATGCACTTCTGATCCTTTCAGTAGTTACTTCTTTGTAGGTTTACAGTAAATATAAGTAGCAAACCCTAAATAAACATGACAGGCATCTTATTCAATACAGTGATGGACACTAGAGAGACAACAATTTGACATTTCTCATCCAACTGGTAACAAAAGAGAAATGCCAGGGTCACTGAGACAACAGCAAATTTGAATTATTTTATTTTACAAAAAGACTTGCTGCCTGTGCCAATCTTTGAATTGCTACTCTGAAATACTTAAAGCTCATTTACGTTGAAAAATAGATAAGAAAAAGACTCACTATTTTGGGCAGCAGAAATGATTCACACAGGGATTAGTCTTAATAATGAAAATTATACAGCAACAAGTCCCTTGTGTGTAAATCAGTACAGAAGTGTAAAGTCACATGAAGATCATACCATTATGCCATATTGCAGTGAAATGGGTCACATACATATGGGATTTCCAGAGGTGTTCACTGATGTACCTCTATATACCTATCAAGCAAGGTGGTTCTGGGGAAGAAATAGGGACATGCCCATCTTTTTGTAAACCATATGTGGATAAATTCTATGCATTAGTAAAAGTGTACAGTTGTTAACAGTACTACAAAGTGATGAAAGTTGACCTCTGATAACATAAGCAAAACTGAGCTTTGATTTTACAGCCATTTTTGAAAAGAAAATTGCTTTAATGGCAGCATGGCTCGCACAGGTTTTATACCACTATCATTACTGAGAAAATATGGCTTTATACTGCTACAGCTAAAATTTTAAAACCTATACCATGATTATAAAGTGTATGTGTATACTCATTTATTATGTTGCTCCTTCAACATTTTAGTGAGGATTTTCCTGGGAGTACAGACATGCTGGGTCTTGAAGTTCCCTGTAAATGGTTCAGAGCTACGTTAAGATATAAGAGGAATTTTGCCTTGAGGAAGTCAAACTTGTGAGACAGTATAGCACAGGCTGTTTTTATCAGACTAAAGATTTCCACACTAGTAGAGATTTTTGAAAGTGAAAGGAAAAAAACCCATTTGTAAAAGGCAATATTTCTCAAGATGTACTTTGTATTATCAAATCTGTTATGTGGGGTACCAAACCTGAGTTTAACCTTTCTTATTTTCCCTTGGTCCAAGGAACAAAATGTATCCATGTGCCTGCTCAAAGGGAGTGCTAATGCACATCTTACATGCAGTCTACCTACCTTCCCCAGCTCAGCCTTATTTTCAAAACACACCTCAACAGTTTACATTATTATGCCATTTTCTACTGGCCCATGCCTTTTGCTTTTGAAGCAGTTTGGCCTAGAAGGAAGCGTAGGAATAAATCGTTCTTTACCTCTCTTTATTTTATGACTCTTCCCTTGAGAGTAACTTATCACTCTATTTATCTGTTTCTGACCATATGCTATAGAGACAGTAGTGCATAGAAGGGCAGGGGTGATTGGGAAAATGAAGAAATCAAGTTCCACAAACAGGACTGAAAGAATGAAAAGGGAAAGGAAGCCATTCAGAAAAAGCAAAAGAAGAAAATGTGGGGAATGTAAAATGGAAGACCAAAAAAACTGGTCTATCTCTGCCTGATCTCCTTCCAGCTCTGTGCAAATCTCCCTCAAGTCTCTGGATAAAGCCTGATAGATTTGTATATCTGCCAAGATATATGGAAATTATCTGATGCAGAATTATTAATTAAAAAAAAAAGAAAGGAAAAGAAACAAAAATTTTTTAAAATGTAAGTAAAATGCAAAAATAAACAGAGATAACCCTGAATGCTTCCAGTATAGTCCATGGGCCTGAAAAGGGTATTTGCATATCTATGCACACATGAATAAATCCTTTGACATATATGGAACTAATAGTAAGCACGCAACCTCCTTTTTTGCAGAGTAATGGTTTCACATTTTAAACAGAGCGGAGATCAATCTTGCAAAACCACAACATGGTTTGGATTATATTCTCATTTCTGTAGGACATCCAGATATGAGAGATATTACAGATATCCAGCCTCAGAGCCTTTATAGTTTTATGCATTCCAACACTAACTAATTTTTTTCAGTACTTATTTAGAATACAGTGCACTCTACTCTGTATGGTGTATACTCCTCACAGAACTGGTGTATTTCAAAAGAGCTGATATGTTTCTCCAGGTGTAACAGTAATTCTACAAGTAGCTCGCTCAAGGGTCTTGAAGATGAATTAGCTCTCACACAGCATGCTTCACTGCTGATGGCTGGGGTTTATGCTCAACCCTCTCTCAGGTTGGTTTTTTTCCTTCTCTGCATAAATTCTGTTATCACAAAGATGGTATACAAAAGACACTACAACCATATGAACTTAGTGTTATATAAATAAGCCCATAACTGCATTGTAAATTCGTTTCGTAGGAATCTTTCTTTACATCTCTGCTTCCAGCAGCTCTTAGGCATCTTTTTCACAAGGCCACTTTGTTTCTGATCATATTTAGTAGAAATAGGAACTTTGTGATCTGTAATTAAGAAATAATTTTAGTTGCATCTGAGAATCTAGGGAGTGCATTTGGATGAAGATGTTTTATCTGCTCTATGAGGTGGGACTTGGGGAGGTTTTAGCTGGGCTCTATACTACCCTGCATGTCATCAGGAGTTTCTCATGGCAAGTAGATGAGTAGAGACTTCTGTCACTTGAAAGAAGTTACAAAGTTCTTGGTATGATACATTTTTAATGGACTTGTACCTTCCAATTAAAACTGGATTAGTAAAATATATTTGCACCAAAAAGGAGCAGGCTGTTTTAGTCATGAATATGGTCTCAGCAAGACTTATGGAGAGAGAGGTAATATCTTCTACTAAATAAAATTGTGTAACTGGAAAAATTAGGCAAATTTTCAGGCAAAAACCTTCTTTCTGTTCTAAACAACTTAAAAAAATTACATTGCTTGGTACAGAACTTCATTCACCATATTCCCCATATATACTTAGTGCATTCATTTTTTTAATGATACTTGTATTTAACTTGACTCATATAATTTGTCCTGCCTGAAGGCAGAAAAATAAAGTAGATTTAGGTCACTTTTATTCACCAAAATATTAGTTAAATGAGGGGAAATGCAGCAACATGGCTAGTAGTGTCAAGCAAAAGAGCTACTCCTCTTTATATTCAATATTAGAAGAGTTAATTTGAGGGTAAAGGACCAGTAATCCTAGAGTGGGTACTTATTAAGCTGTGTCTCAGCAGAGCACTAATGACACATGCAAGCTTGCTAAACACTACCTTGGCTGTAACATCCATTTCCTCTGTGATTTTAACAGGAGATTGTACAGGCATGAGTCTAGCAATATTCTGCAATGCTCAAATTTCTTAGGTGGGTTTGGGTGGAGTAAGGGTTTTGGATGGTTTCATTTAACCATACCATTCATTAGTGTTGGTGAATCAAGATTATTATTTGTCTTGTATAACCAGACCATAAAACCTGAACAATGGAATCAGGTAGAAACAGACACAGTTATTACATTCTTTCAGAGATCCCAAGAGCTTCCCAAATTTATTTCCATTTGTCATACATGAGTCTATTATATTTTGAAATATATTTTATACACTGATTTTGAAAAGTCCTTGAGTTCCTTTGGCCAGCAAAAGAGAAAATTAGATAAAGAAGAGTTATGAATGTATTTTTCATTCAATGCTAAGTCTTTGTAATACAAAAGATATCCACCATTTTTTTCATAAAGCCCAGTGCTTCTGTGGACACTTCTTTCTTTAACCAGTACCGTATTGAAAAGAATGAAAAATTGACCTCTTTGTCCATAAAAAGTGACTTAGATTATATATCCTTAGTATATATTTAATGTATTCTTATAAAAGAATCATAGCTACACTCAAATTCTTTAGCTAAACTTAACTGATCCTTCAGGGACATCAAATCTGGCATGTGAGCTTCCACAGAAAGAGGCAAGTCGGTACCTACAGAGATCTGCAAATCCTGGTTGGAAATAGCCCTTCTGCCATTCCGACAGGGCACCTATTTTTCACATTAGGGCACTGTGATAAATCAAGTGACTTTTACACAGCTGTTGTGTATATGAACACACACATGCACACACCCTCCACCCCTCCTGTGCTGAAGTTCAATGTCTCAAACCCTTCAAGAGTCCAACCTAAGCCTGGACATGTCAAAGCACTCCATTAATTTCAGAAATATTTGTCTTATCCTTAATTAGCAAAATTTATCCATTCACAAGGGAGCATTGTAGACTGGAAATACACTCTTTTACATTAACAAATTTGAGCTACAACTAAAAAGAAGAGGAAATTCTGCAGTAGGAACCTTGGATAGGATACCGAATAAACGATCTCATTCTTTATATTTTGACCATCACTTTTCCATTTTCACTTTTTCTTCCTGGGACTTTTATTATCTATTTTGCAGATTAATATTATTTTTTCCTCTCATGCCCATCTGTCCACCCATCTGCTTATTTTAGCTACATTTCTTTTCACCCTGCTGGCTCCTGTATATCCTCACCACACCCCGGGCATGTATCCTTCAACAAGATTTATAATATGAATCATTCTGAATACCTTCAAAATAGTGGTATAAGAAAATTGGATTCCTACATTTTGGTGAATAATATAAAATTATTTATAGGCTTAAAAATTAACACAGTTGCCCTAAGAGAACCTTTAGGCTTTTGGGTAGGATTTCAAAGAATAACAACAAAAGCATAGATCTTATCTAGACGTTTAAGTACCATATTTTTAACCAGTATGTACAAAGTGCATCCTCCTCCTTGGCCAGTGGAAAGAAAGGGAAGCTGCACTTCTGGGCCAGATGTGGCCTGGCGGTTGCACACCACACAGCTCATCTGCCTGAAAGGCTGACCAGAATTTGGGGTTGTGCTGGGCCGTCGGCCACAGGGTAAGTGGGAACACACTTGCAAGTGTGACAGCTTTCTGTGTGACCTGTATTACTAATATCTCTAAGGTCATTCTCAGGGGACAAAAAAAAAGTAATTGAGGAACATTTAGCCACTGTATGATCTTACTGCAACTGCACAGTGGTGGAGGTTGGCATTAAAACTAGGGAAGTGAGATAGCAAGGAGAATGCAATCTGATCTTTGTCTCCTCCCTTAAATAATTTTCTCTCTGCTAGTATTAACTTAGTAGAAGTAGTAGAGCCAAAATAATGCTTCTGCTGCTTGTCTCTTGTTCGGTTTGCATAGCTGCTCAAGGAGTGATTTGTGGCATACTACCTGCCTTAGGAAACAACACCATGTGGGTGGAAAACTGCACCAGCAGCAGGGAGAGGGCTCCACTCCTTAGCTCACCATGCTCCCATTTAGCTCGGCTCGGTTTCTTCAAGCTTTTTTGGCAGCTTCACTGGGACAGTATCATTCAATTTGTTGGTGCTGAAGAGCCCTGCATAGTCCCTTCTTCCAGGGCTCAGTAGAAGAGTGGCCAAGGCCCTGTCACCAGGCCACTTGCTCAGGGGTGTCTGGCCAGTGCAGGAGCCTGGCACAAAGCCAGGTAAAGAGCCATCTATGGATGCTGATTGAGAAGGAAAAGCCACGCTAGGGCTTTAGACAATGAGATTTTTACTACATACATGTGGTGCTGCTGTGCCCCCTCCCAGTGCACATCTGGATGGTGGGTAGAGCTGCCTGCTGGGATGACAGTGAGGGGGGCTGAGGACCTGTCTCCAGCCTTCTTTTTAGGGCAGCGTGCTCCATCCTTAACACCAGGAAAATGACTGGGTGCTACAGTTTTTACTTTCATGGTTCTTACGGCAGTCTACTCATTTGTGACAATAGCTGTTTCCAGAAAGTGCTGATGTTGATGGAAAGTTAGTTATTTTGGTGGTACAAGAGATGCTCTGTGTTGTAGACATATGTGAATTTTTCTCTCTATCCAAGAAAAGGTGTGTATTTTCTTTTATATAAAGGTATCTAAGTCTTTCCTTCTCCATAATTGCTGATGGTACTTAGTTTATTTATATTTATAATTTATATTTAAAGTACATTACCCAATAAAGATGTTTAGCTTACTGTATTGATCTTGATCAGTGAGAAAAAAAGCAGTCATGTCTCTTTACAATAAAAGGAAATCTCAGCTTTACTTATTAGCAGAGTCTGTCTCTGTCTAAATACTCTGAGCAGACTTTAAATTCATAAGCATGACTCAAAAAATTTGAATGACAACACATGCATTTTATGTGCTGAAGAAAATGAAAATTAACTTAAAAGAACAGAAATCTTCTCTGAGGAGGAATTGTCAATGACTATTTAAGCAGTAGGGGTTGCATGTGTAACAGTATGTGATGTAATTGCCTTGTACTTTAAAAACTGCCGTTACTTTCACAAAGATGATTTTGTTTCCTCCCTTTAGTAAAAATGTTCTTTTGTTCAAGTTTATTGACCTCACTTGTGTTAAATCACACAATCTCCCTTGCCTAAGTCATAGTCTCATTTAGTAACCATTACATGTTCTTTTTTCACACAACAGAAAGTGCCTATAATCTATTTTGGCACAGGCTTCATTCCAGAAATATGTTTTACTTTATTATTTTCTACTCTCTCTGGGGATGCCTTTACAAAATGGTAAAGCCCAAAGACTTCCTGAAGGCTAATCCTTTTCTGGGTCATATGATCCTTTTCAGATTCCATCTTGAGAGAGTTTTCTTATAACAATAGGTTCTGCTGTCTGCGAACTGGAGAAAATCCTGTTGCTTTAGCACTAACAATGAGTGGAATTTCAGTGCAGAAGGAGTGTTTGCTTAATACAATAGAAGTTGGTACAGACTGGACTTGCAAGTGTCAAGTAAACAGTGTGGGAAAGTCTGTAGTACTGCAACTGAGTCAACAAGGTGCTGAGCGCCTAAATGTGACTGAACTGTAACTGCAATAACTATCTGGTCGACTTCACCTTTTCCTCCAGGATAGGACTTGACACATATCTTTTTGAGAAAGAGTTAACAAGAGAACAGGCTGCTAACAGGGAAAAGATGAACAAAGCGAGCATTCAGTCATGCATTGGAAACACCACACAATGTGCAACCAGAGCAACCGTGCTTCAGGATCACATACAAGTCTGATTTACTAAGTGAATATGATGGAAGAAGGCTGTTTAGACCCTGCCATAATTGCATAAATTCACTCAAATTGGAAACCAAACAGTGCCCAGGTCACAAAAGGGCAGGGTGTTTTTGTTTTTGTTTTTATTTTTGTTTTTGTTTTTATTTTTGTTTTTGTTTTTAATGCTGACACTCCTCCAGTTAGTATCAATTCAGATGAGCCAGAGAAATTTGAGGTCACCTGGCAGTAACAGGAATGCCAGTACTCTATTCATGTTTGGACTAAGAATACAGATTTACTGTACCCTTACCAGAGGCAAGGCAAATGAAATAAGATATATTTATGTTCGATGCTGCAAATGGATAAAGTGATATAAATTTATCCAAGTTAGAAACTACCATTCAACCTAGCCTACTACCTCATTTGAAATGCAGAAGTAGTTTTTGTATATTTTTAAGCTAGGAAGAATTCTTAAAAAAAAAGGCTCATATATTCAGCTTTTCAAAAGCAAAAAGTTTTCCAGGTGTTTTGCCCATTCTTTGCTCTCATTTATAGCCTTATTCTTATTTAATGATCAATTTGTATTCAGGTTGTGCTTATAATTTCCACAGACACCTAAGACTCCATTTAGCTAGGATGGTCATGAAACTCCTGTGTTAAGAATCAAAGCAAAAAGTCAAATTAGTGTCTTTCAAGCTTCTTTAAATCATGAGCTACAGAGGTGTGGCATAGGCCCTAACTTGCCTGCAGATTTGCCCAATACAAGAAGAACTCCTTGCAACATTATAACTTTTCCCCACTTGGGTCACCACTGAGATGATGAAGCATCACTAGCACTGATTTAACCACTAAACACTAAACTAGAACTTTTATGAGAGCTAGGCTGCTGAGTTTGCTTTTAACTCATTTAAAAATGTCTGCAAACTTCAATATTTCTGTGGGTAATGGTGTATGTCTGTACAAACTCAGTTCAGGGTTAGAAAACCAGCTGCCTGGTGAGAGCTGCCTCTGGAGTAGGAGTTCCTGTGACTCACAGTCAGCTCAGCACAGGAAAATCTCTGTAAGAAAGTCACTGCCCTGTTTCTCCAACCCAGGCAAGCACCCTGCACAGTTTCACTGCTGGTGCTGTGCCACATACCAGCCTTGCTGAGGTGCATGTAGATAATGCTGCTTTGTCCCGGGCATACATGCTCTGAATGCAGAGCTGCTCCAATTTTCTGTAAATTATTCATATACATTTACAGTATCCTTTCTTAGAAAAAACCCCTACACTTTCTCCAGACACCTGTGTACATGTGTATATCTATATAATTTATGTATCTATACCTGCAAAGCACTTTTTATGGCTGTATATATTGACTTACACCAATCCAATAAGAAGGATTGCTGCTACTCAAGACATTCCTCTTATTTCTTGCTTCAAGAGGAAGGAAAAGAGAGAAAGAAAGTGAAAGATTAGCTCATGTATTTTAGAATATTTAGGAAATAGTCTGTTGGCAGGGGGTACAGTGGATAAAGATGAGTGACTTGCAGCAACAGAGGTGTTCATTACATGTGCAGGTTTGTGAGTCAGGGGAAATGGGCTTCGTGTTCTCTTACCTTTAGGCATAATTCTGGATATGTGTGTAATTCACAGTTACTGTCCAATGTTTCTTGAGAAAATGTCAAGGATTTAAAATAGTGGAAGATTGTGCCTTTCAACAAAAACTCTTTAGGGCATGTAGTACTACCTCCTGACTGAAAGGACCTGGATATGTGTTGTGTTTCTCAATGCACCAGCCATCCATGAGCTCTTCAGTGTCCAGGACAGCATGTGTGCCCTTGTCCTCTTTGGCAGGCCAACTGAAAGGAAAATGCTGTGCTCAGTTCTCCTTCCCACTGTTCATGGGCTGCCTCAAGATGAATTTAAGACTAAGTTCTACAGCTGGTGGAGAAAAAGTGGACCCAAGCATAGGAGAATTTTTTTCCTATCTTCTTGTTTGTTCCTCAGACATGATAATATAGACAAGAAGGAGCCAGAGAGAAACAGTTTTAACAAATTGAAGGGCCATTAATGCCAAGCAGACACGTTAAGAACAGCAGGTTTTTTTCTGTATGTCGCACTATGGAGTGTCCTGTGCTCTTTCTTCTTAGCACATTTCATAAGCAGCTGAGCAGCCTACCACTAAGTAAAGCCTACGGGTAAGGTAGGTGTATGGAGGGTGGTGCTTTTTATGAATCCTCTAGTTCTTCAGTGACCTTGAGAGGAACTGCAAACCTCTCTTTATTCTGATGTTACAAGTTACAAGAGTTTGGTTATTGGCCGAATCAAGCAGCTGCCAACCTGCCATAAGTATTTTAAAGTACCAACACAGAAGAATTAAGTCCCACAAATCTAGATTGTTGCAAGAGACTTATCAACACCTCTCTTAAGGAATACTAGCAGTGTTTATTTTCTACTGAGTGCAAAGCAAAGCACAGTTTCTGAGATAAGATGAGACAAACTGGTTCCATTTTCCACTTCGTAATAAGACAAATAGCAGACGGGAAAAAAAGAGAAAGAGAGTGAATTTTTTGTACACAAAGGGATATGCATATTAACTGTATTTTAAGCAACCTTTCCATACTCTGGAAGAAGTAAGACAGTGGTCAGCAACTTATGGAACATCAAATAGACTAAAATAAACAGAAGATAACCTCTAAGGGAACTTGGTTAAATTTGTTTCTCATACTCGTCTGCCTTCCGCCAATAAATAGAAGTGGCTAGGAGAAGACTTTTTATTAAAAATATTTTTTATATTTGTTCTCCTAAGTATGCCAGCCATCCAACTTAAAAACTGACTGTATCTTCTCTCTGCAACAAGAACCAGGCAGATATGAGATTAAAAAAAAAGTTATCAAACTTCATAGGGGCCACCTCCATTTTGCAGAAAATAATGACCTACCTTTGCTGCAAATTAATAGAGAATTTGGCCCTACAGCCTTTCCATGTTTGCCAGTACCTTAAGACATTTCAATGACTTTTACAAGCAATATGTTTTGAAACCCATTTGTAATCACAAAAATAGTTGTTACTGTTGAGTTAAGTGTTTTGCTATGTTAAATTAATAACACCACTATTATTCATACTTTACACTACATGGTTTCATAAAACATTGAACAGAAAAATTTGCACTAACCTCTATTAAGGATGCATCATAACATGTAATGTTCAATCTCAAGGCACTGCACTGTGGTATCTACACTGCAGTTTGCTTCAAGACTGGGGTATTTGCACTGTTCTATCAAGCATTATCCTCCTCATACTCTGTACTTAGACAGGACTACACGGCTTTGTCATAAGAGTAAAGTTTCAGCACACCTATGCTGCAGTCTTATTCCCTTTATTACAGTCTTTTGGTAAAAATTTGGTCTAAGAGTTCTTTGCAGTTAGAACAAAATAACAATTTTAAATCCCTTTCTCTTTGAAAGGCTACTCTCTGTCCCCAGACCTCTAATTATGTTATTTGAAAAGAGCATCAAAAGGACCATCACTGTCTTGTGGTAAACATTTCAAATACTTGGAATTGGTTTCTAATATAAGCAGTTTGCAGAATGGATGTAATTGTATTTACTTTGAATGCAATCATACTCAAATAGAGCCTTCTAAGAATTTGAATTCCTTGTATTCCACCTCAATTCTAAGGACACTATGTGTTGAACTTTGCCCACCCAAGTGCTTTAAATCTCTGGCAGGGTAATATATGTTTGTCTCCTACAGATTTATTCTGTTATTTTTCCTTTTATCTTTGTGCATTTCCTCGTAGCAAGACAAATAGTCAATGAGATTTCACCCTTTTTAGGTTTCAGGGTAGGGACAGATAGCAACAATTATGGAATAAAATGAACATTTGGAGAAAGAGAAGATAGACCGGGGAAAGTTAGTCTCTGAGCAGCTACATTTTAGAGTTAAATTGTGAAAGTGAAAGGTTAAACAAAGGTCTTTGCTCTTCTTAGCAGGGAAGGTGAAGAGAGTGGCTAATTAGATTATGCAAACCAGCAGATACTCCAATTACAGTTGATAGGCCAAATGTAACCCAGGGGATACTTCCACCTGGAGGAAATGGGGAATGACTGCTTGGTCAGCAAACACAGCACAACGAACTGAACACTCTCTGTGCCTGCCAAGGGGTGGGCAGAGAGCTGATGATGTCCCAGCCCCCTCCATCCCAGCCATGGGGAGACAAGCAGATCAAAACTGAGAGGCAGATGCTCTCCAGAATCTGGCCATACTAAAAAGAGCCCATCTGATGAACCTTGTTTACCTGGTCCACAGAGACAAGGACTTGGCCAAAGTCACCGGTATCATTTGGAAATCAGGGGTAACCTCCTGCCCTTTCTGGGCAACCAGTGATTTTCGTTGTAATGTAGGAAGTGTTTTTCTCTGCTCTGTGTTTGGGGAGCTTCCTGCTGACTTAAGTGTAAGCATATGTCTACGCTGTCAGGGCTAGAAAAATATCCTGATGTCAAGCTTTGGTTTTAGGGCCTGACCATGTTCTGACATTATGTTAGGATGACAGTTATTGGCTAAAGCCCAGCAATAAATACCCAACATCTTGTTGACTTTATATAGGCAGTTACAGACCAGAGATTTCAGACTCAACTGACAGCTTGAGTTTTTCTGTGGAGGGAAAAGATTTTGCAAACCTTAATGTTTCACCAAATAATTTCATGATGTTTTGGTTTTTGGACAGATTAAAGAACCCTGCATAGATCTTTGATATTCTTCAAACTCAGTTATGCTGATTTTATCAATATAAACCTCTTTCTACTTTGTGAACTTGTGTATGAACTCACACATCATTGCATTTTAAAATTTAACATTTGAAAAAAAACCCCTCAGAATTTCGGCAGACTAGCGATGAGATCATGTATCACAGCATGGTTACAGCTACTGCTTTTCTTTACAAGAGAAGGAAGAAAGATGAAAAAAGCATATTGGTATGTAGCACATACTTAAATCAAATACAAACAACTTTAAGCTTTAGATTTTATTTTTCTACTATAAACATCTTACACTTAAACTAGTTTTATGGGCTGTTTTTTGTTATTTTAGATTGTACTAAGTACTACATGTGTTTGTGAGTCATCCTCAATGAGTATATTGCTCATGGAATAAGCAGGCTCAACCATATGTTTCGTTTGCATATGCTAGTTTGGATAACTATTCCTTCCTTCTCCTTCTCTCTTCTTCCTCCCTCCCAGTTTGCTTTTTTTTAGCAGTCATCTGCATTTGTGAAACCTTGTGATTTTGCTTGGTTCGTTGATAACAGCATTACATCTTCTCTATTTAGCAGTAATATCAGACTTAAAAAGTAAAATTTTAGCAAAGTATGTCAGAATTGGTAAGATATAAGCCAAGAAATGAGTCTGTGAAGATGTAAATCTTGGAAGTTTTGGGTTCTTTGTCCACAGATTATATCCTTCCATGGCTGAATCCAGATACAGTCTGAAAATCTGCCTCTGTTATTTTGTTAACATGATGAATCATTGTGTACCCAGAAATTCCTACTTTTATAAAAGAATTAATTGTTTTGTTGTTTAGTTTTTTCCCCCCACAGGCAACAAAACAGAGCATTCTTTTTAAAATCTTCATTTCTGTCTGTCACGTACATCAACACACAGCGTGAAGATATTAAATTTTGGAGAGGGAGGAGGATACAATATACAAATTCTGAAAGAGGGTGGAGACCAGAGGAAAAACATGCCTTGTCATGACATATCATGCAGATAGCCTAAATTGAAGATGGCTAATTTGCTGAGAGCTGTATGCCATAGAAACACTGCCTTACAGTGTCCTAGATATCATGCATTCCCTTTCAGCTGGCACCCGTATGGGGGTAACAGCTCCAGAAGAATGCCTGCCCTTGACTATTTCTTTCTTAGTTTTGGCACAAATATGGCTCCTGTCAGCAGTCAATATGCCTGGTATTTTCCTCCCACCATCATTATTTCTTGGAAATTCACATTCCTTGCACCAACACGCAGACACCCACATTCTCCAGCTGTGTTTGAATTCCCTTGTTTTAAGATGATATCAGAACCTGACAGTTAGAGGTCCATGACCCACACCTGTGCAGAAAAGATAATCCTCAGCAGACTCAAAGCACACTGAACATTCATATGAGCAGTTACATGAAACTAGGCTGCATCCTCCTTCTTTGGCAGGACATCAAAGTGTCTGGACGTACACAGGGCTGTCAGCAGTAGGGATGCACCAACATTTGAGTGTTTGAGCATTCCAGGGAAAAATAGAGGATGCAGTTCTAAATCGGACTGTAACTTACTCATGAGTAGAGTGGGGGCAGATATTTGAGGAGCCTTCCTGAACAAGTAAATGCATATAGAACCAGAAATGTAACTCTACTCTATTTAGTAATCTCTTATTTTATGAGGAATATTACCATTTACTCCAATAATTGTCCAGAGGCAATGGAGCAACGACATTTATGCTATGGAAAATCATCTAAGTAGCCCTGATGGGCAGAAAACCTCTAATTTTTGTTGCAATTTGCCTCATACATTTTAAGAGTTGTTCCATAAATACTATTTTATGAATATGATCTTCTACAATGTACATCTGTACAGAAGTGTTATCCTAAATATATGATCTGAAAACTTAAAGTTAAGCCTTTTACTGGCTAATGAGTTTCCGTTAACATAAACAGTAAAATGGTACTTTGAATTGTGTGAAATTTATTTTATAAGTGCACTTTGTTTAAACACTACTAAATGGAAACAATTTGAGAAGCTGTATGTATGTATTTTTGTATTTAAGGGGTTAAAAAAAAATGTTATCTGACACATAGTTGTCTGCATGAAGATCAAAGTCAGTTAAGGTACAAAATCTACTTCAAAAATTTGTTCCAAATTTGAGCTGCACCTAAATTTAATCTTTTAATTTATAATTTATCTTGACTTAAACTTCTATTGATATTTTCGGGAGACTTTATTCACTTCCAAGTTATGAGCAGTACTGAAAAATTTCTGTCTAAATTCCTGTGGGATGGCAGTTTTCATATGATTTTTGGTTCAATCAGAAGCAAGAAATAAATGATGTCAACTCGTTGTTTTGATTTAAGTTTAGTGAGTTCAAGAGGTTCAGATAAAGATGAATATGTGTCTTACTGAATGGATCTTTTCATTATTATTCTTATTTAAGGCTAGTATTAGGATGGAACCCAGCAGTTTTGAACTCCTTTGTGCTAATCAGTGCACAAATCCAATCTTATCCATTAATTCTCCAATATTTGCCCATTATTTCAATACATTATTTCACAACATTTTCACTGCATTTCACTTTTAAAATACTGCTAAGTAATTTGCCTTTCTTTGTTTAAAATCTTAGTAACAATAAGAGTTTATTCTCATTGTTAGCTAAGGCTAATGTTATTGTTATGCTTCACACATAGGACTTAATATCCTCATAAGACTACTCAAACTAATTATTCTGATATAAACCCACAGATTTTGCCAGCACAGACATAGTAGCAGAAGATGTATTTCCCCTTTGTTTATGCTCCGTTGTTAACAGAGAGAACAAAAAACGAACTCCCTTCTGACTATGGAAAAGTCTCCCCTTGGTAATTCAGACTGAGGTGGCAATTTTCAAGAAATGTTTTTATTTCTCTTCATGGAAAGTTAATAGCTTGAGCTGGATGGAGATAGCTTACAATTATTCTCAAATAATATTTCCTAGATATTGTTTTTTCAGATTCTTTTTCTGTGCTACTGGAAGTAGAGTTTTATTTTCATATATCTTCACATGTCCTTTCAGAGTTAAAAAAATGAATGGCTCTCAGAGAGAATGTTTATAATATATTGAAGTTTTTAATCTTAATTAAACATGTAATTAATAAGTAAAGCAAATAGCTGAATATTGAATCCAGCCTGGCGTATTGCACAATATCCATCCTGTCAGTAGACTATGGTGACTAGTTACTCACTATTTTCCTCAGATGATGAGAATATCTGCTTAGCAGCGTTAGGAGCATATTTAGCACTTTGCAATAAAAGTTGAGAGATGACAAAATGGAAGAGACATTTAAAAATATGCTTGAGCTATGAAAGTACAAACAGTGTCTGATGAAAATGCATGAGATACTACAGTACAGTGTTTGAAATGGCTTTGTGACTGGAGGCTAACTTCTAATGTGCAATGCATAATTCAGCGGGAATAGGCCCTGCTTTATGTCATTACAAGCACCCAAAGAAATGGTTATTGGTAAATGACAAATAAACTTGAAGAAAGTAAGTCAAATTATTTTTATAGGCATGTGAGTGCCTTATGATTGAGGGGAAAAAAATTACCCTTTCCAAACATCCAATGTCTGTCTTTGAGCTTTAACTGGTAAATATTTGCAGAGGTCTGAGGAGTTTTGCTTAAAAAAAAAAAAAAATCTAAAACCAATCTTCCTCAGACCATGATGTGTTATGAAGAAGGATCTCCCAGGGCGGTTCACATTATATGCAAGGATATACCTTTACTGAGAACAGAAGAAATTATAATTTTAACCTTCAAATTGCACGTAGATTAACTCTTCATTACAGAATTCAACATAGCTAGAGGCTAAGGAAAATTCAGATTGATCTTTTGTGACATCAAACAAAACGGGATCATGTTGCAGCAGCAGCAGCTTTCAGATAGTGTGAGAACAGAAATAAAGAAGCAAATTAAAGCTTAACATTACATTTGCATGCAGTTAACCATTTGCTTTTACCACACCATAGTTACCTCGCACTAACTTAACTGTCTCTGTCATTCTTGTAAAATGTAGACGGAAATTAAGATATTAATTTATTTCTTGTGTTTAATCCAGGAGAGATGATGAAAGCTCCCCACCAATCTAACTACTTTGGCTTAGTCTCTTTGTCACCACCATCCCAGGTTGCTTCCTCTCAAAGAAAAGGAAATACAGAATTTAAAATACCGTTACCTTGTCCCTTTCACTCAACTGCTTATACCCTGTTAGTATGTTAATTGAATGATTAAAGACATGCAAACAGTTCCTCTTTTAATTTTACTAGACACTTCCTACCTCCTTCCTTTGAATATCTCTAAAGAAATTCAAGGTGGCTTGCTTCCTTATATAAAAAAAAAAAAAAAAAAAGGAAAAAGCCATTGGATATCCTAGGCTGCTTTCATTATGCAGTATATAATATATTTGTCTTTGCATCCTTTGATTAAAATGTAGTAGTGTGTCTCTGAAGGGAGGAACTTTGCAGTTGCAATTATAGATAATAGTGTTGTTCTCAAAACCCCAGTGTGGTGTGAACATCAAAGTACTGTGGATTATAATAATCCAAACAAATAACCTTCTGTAAACTCATAAGAAAGAAGGAGCTGGATGTTTTCATTAAGTGAGAGGCAATTCATTTAAGAGTTGTTGCCCATTTCTATGTGGTGAAAAGTCTGTTCATTTGCATAAGAAAATAACCACCAAAGAATTGTAAATGATTGAACTAGGATCTCATTAGCAAAGCCTCTCCAGCTACCTGAAGGACCTACCTCTGTTGGCAGTAGATCGAGTTTCAAGTGCTTTCTGACCTTTTGGAAACCAATTATCTTCAGGCATTTCCATCAGTTCAGTCAGGGGGAAGGGAACATGGCAATATTCTTGGCCACTGATCTTATAATTTAATGAAAAGATTCTCCAAAATAAGTATTTACATGACTCGTCTTTTTTCAATTTCTTCAAAATCTATACTTAAATGACTACGTGTAAAACACACATGTTTTTTACAGAGTAAGGGAAGAGTATATAATTATCTGGGGGTGGGGGAAAAACAATAAATTGCAATCAAAATGTTGCAGTTTGGAAGGAGAGGAAAACGATGTTGGAAGTTTTTCAGTCAATAACAGAGAAAAAAATCCTAGGTAGGTGGAAAAAATGGTTGCTATTTAAGTGGAGGAAGAGAAAATGGTTATTCCACAGTGACGCGGGTGACAGACACAGGACCTTAAATTCCTTAATGGATAAAATACAATAAAAATATTTTGATGTAAATTGATTTAGCTCTACTGGAGTCAATAGATGTTTGCCTGTCCCTGTCAAACGAAAATATGGTTCACAGTATTTTCTCTCAACCCAATATATATAGGCTATAGATGTTTAACACATGTACAGTTTCTAGGAGAGAGATCATTCTGTGCATAAATACAGCAACATTTCACCTCTGGAGCCCTGAGCTTAGCTGGGGACTGGTCAGGTTACAGGCAACAGGAGTTTGATAAACTCTGCATGCCTGCTAATGGAGGTTTTCAGTTTATTTGCAAGAGAGTCATTCAGTTCTGAATTCTGTCTTAAGCAAATATTTTATGGGTCTTCAAAGAGATGCTGAAATATGAAACGCTCAATTAGGGAGAGATTTTTGGGCATTCAGGCAAAGGTGTGCTGCCAGATTGGTAAGTACTTTCAGGGTCAGAGCATGGTTTGGAGGCCATATGAACATGAGTGGGAGGGGATAAAAATAGGAAGAGCCTTATCTTGAATATAGTGTATTAATCATGACTGTAAATCTCAAGAAAAGGCTTTACTAAGAAAAGTGAATAGAATTTTCTCCTGTGTCAATAAAAATTTCTCCTGAAACTTTTCCATAAGTTTATGGTTTAGGTCTCTCATCCTTTTCTGCCTGCAGCTGGCCTGACTGAAGTCATCATCCTACCCTCCTCTGCTTCTCGCTGCTTCCTCACCATGTGCAGCTTCCCAGCCGGCTCTGGTGGTTGTGATGCTGATATTCCCGGCTCCTGCCTCAAGGTAATCAAGATAAGCTGAGTTATAAAAATTCCTTATATTTCAATTGATGAGAAAACCCAGATTACTTTTACAGAATGAGTAAGAGAAGTGAGTTGTACTGTTGTAATTATTCAAATGGACATGCTGTCAGGCCGTGAACTAGTACTGCTCCTACACTGCATTGTTTGTTCTGCCATTCCTCTCCATATTTAAGTTTTTCTTCACCATACCCCTTCACTGGAGGTGAGGTGCAGAAAGAGACAGACAGATAGAAATCAAATCAAAATCACAGAATCACAGAAAGGTTTGGGTTGGAAGGGACCCTAAAGATCATCTAGTTCCAACTTTCCTTCAACTAGACTAGATTACGCAGAGGCTCATCCAGCCTGGTCTTGGAACACCTGCAGGGATGGGGAGTCCAGCTTGTCTGGGCAAGCTGTTCCACTGCCCCACCACCCTCACAGTAAACAATTTCATCCTAACATCAAAACTAAACCTACCAGCTTTAGCCATTTGCCCGTGTCCTATCACTACATGCCCTTGTGAAAAGTCCCTCTCCAGCCTTTTTTTTAAACCCCCTTTAGGTGAACTTACGTAAAATAACCTATATATATTGTTTTCACACCCTTGCTTACCATAATTTTCTAGGCAATTGTTATCAAGCACATATAAACTAACCTCTTGTTAAGCAAGATATCTTGTGGCAGACAAGTGCCTGTAAGTAGACACGAACATGCAGAAGCAGTGAAGATGACTCTGGGGCAAGGAAGTTTCTGTACTCCAATTAATAGTGCTTGTTCCAAATAAAGAGTAGTGTAAACTTAATTACAAACTAGAGCCTTTACTACAAAGTTACTGTGAAATTCCTAAGGGGAATTATGATCTCTCTGTCACGCTGTTTAAAGACCATTCAGTAATTGATTCAATTCTCTCTGAATTGCCAGACTATTTGCCCACAAACCAGAATTTTTGGGATGTGTTTTTGGGGCTTTTTTTTTTTCTTTTAATTTTTTTTCTTCTTTCCTTTTTTTCACACCACATTCAACCTTCTACTTCCAGAAGATATATCAGTCATGTCTTTGACCCCAGTTACATGCAACTGTTGAATATTTCATTGTCTTTAACTGCAGAATCATGACATAGAGGTCATTGAGCAGAAATAATATGAGAGCATTGTGCTGAAGAAGAAAATACTTGGAAGATACCAAAGGGAGATTGGATATTTTAGTGTTGGCTGAGCTCCATCAGCAGTTCCCCATTCATCAGTGAAATTTTAATCTGCTGTAAAGTTATAAATGAGTCTTGGGAAGATAAAGAACTATTTTTAGACGTTTATCTATTCTCAAAGAAAGATCAGTACATAACAAGTCAAAAGCATTGTAACAGAGATCGCACATAAAATGGAGCATTGGTCAAAGGCCAAAATAATATTTGAAAGCAAAATATTACTATTATTTAGAACCACTTATGTTAAATATGGTGAAATGCAACTGTTTATAGAAGATGCTGGATTTCCTCCAAACAGACTCTGGCTGCACCAGTTCAAGTGTAATGTTTTTCAGAGACAAGGAGGGTTTTTTTCCTTTATAGCAGCCATAAATGAGAAAAGAAAAGGGGAGCATAAAGGAAAGTGTACTTCTAGTTGCTAGCCAGATTACAGCACGGTTAAACGACTGGGGGTGAGGTTTGGAAGTGTGGCCAGTCAGCAGAAGGGCACGCACACCATCCACATGCACTGCTGTGCAGCTCTCCACACGCTCTCTGCACATTCCAGTTTCATGCTACAGCAGTGCAGAGGCTTTGGGCCGAAAATGTGGGTGGCAAGCTGTTTTGTAAGGAAGTCTGGTCATCTGTATGCTCCAAATGGTGGGGGAGGCATATTTCAAAAATGGCACTACTGCCTACATGTAGCTTTCAAAATACCTCCAAGATGTTGTTCCAGCTCTTTGGTACAATTTGCACTTCAAGGGAGGGGGGTGTTAATATTCTGCCAGTCTAAATTCCTCAATCCAGCTCACTGCCAGTTTAGACGGATGCCAGAGCCTGTGCAAGAGCAAGGAGAGGGCAGTGGGAGGGAACCACCCACCTCTTCAGCAACAGCTGACAGGGGCTAACACAGCTGTACTGCTCATCTCCACCCTCAGATTCTCCACCAACACTGAATTCCTCCTCTGATCACACAAGTGAACCTTTAAAGATTTCATGACTTGACTCCAGGTATTGCCCATGGCTAAATCAGCAGGCAACACCTGTTCGTCTTAAGAGGTTTTACTGCTGACCTGAAAATCCATGCAAACTTTTCACGTTCTGAGTTGATCTATCATTTTCAGTACATTGCCTGTCATTTCCCTCTCTCTGCCCTTCTGATTTCAAGCCTCCTATGATCTAAAAGACTTCAATAAGTTAGTTTAGCAAGTCAATACCTCACTATTACTCCTAATTTACTTTAAATTTCTTCCTGTTCCTTCTTGTAAGTCTAGTAGGGAGGGGAAAAATAGCTTTAACATGTGGCCTTAAATACTTCCCAGCTGAAAAAATACAGTTAACCAGCATGAGGCTAATGAGCTGATGTACAAACTGATGATCCACACCAGTTCCCCTGCAGCCAAATAACATCCTCTGGCCTGTATACACAGCAGCTGATTTTACCCTGGATGTTCTAGTTTCTCTTTTTCCTGCATTTCTGATCTCTCAGTACAGAGCTCTAATGTTACTTCAGACTGTCTTAGCCCATTAACTGAATGATGCAGCAGCAGGCTCCCTGGCCTGTAGAATCCTGGTTTTTTTCTTTTTATTTCTCTGCAGCCAGTAGTCAGTGCCTTGTTATTTACCTTGCCCTTTCCTTAATGATGTCCTTCTCCCTGAACATCATTCAAAACAGACAATATAACGATTTAAACTACTGCTGAAGGTTGAGTAGCTTGTTCATTTTGTTGTTGTTGTTCTTATCTAAATAGCCCTTTCTAACAGAATATGTTTGAAATTCTGTCTTTTGGAAGGTCTTTAACTCAGAAAAGCTGCTTAAAAATGAAAGTTAATAGCCAGTATTATTTGAGCGTACCAGTAATAGGACATTGTATAAGTTTTCCTTTGGTATTGTTTACTTCTTATATTTTTTAGGTTTTTTTTTTTTTTTATCTGTTTTCATCTTAGTTTTTGTGTTTGAGGAATTTGGATAAGAAAAATTAAATTTAAAAGACACAAGAATGTTGGAGTTTTTAAACTTGTTTTCCTGAGTGTTAAAGAGTTATTATGTCCTTTGATCCTCAAGAAAAACGTAAAGATGTGAAAGAACTCTTGGGAATGAACATAGAATTAAAATCTATGGGAAAATCATGTAAAATGGAGAAAAATCCAACTCTCTCATACAATGCTGACCAACTCATAAGACCTTTCTGTAAATGAAATTCATAAGATATTTATAATTTGCAATTAAAAAGAGAAGAGAGTGTATATTCTTTAAAGCACAACTGTCTTTGTGCTTTAGACATCAAATATCTTCAAATTAGAAATAACTGGTATCAATGTCATTTAAATTAGGTAAAAGCAAGAGTAAAATGATTCCCTGAAGATCATTTGGACCAATATAGAATAAAAATGACATAGTTTAAAAGATGTAGCTTAATTATGATGAAAAAAAATCTTAGCATAGATTTTTTTAAACTAATGTTTAGACTGCAGTGATTTGCAACTGGTGGCCTACAAAACCCCTTTGGATCTGTAGGGTAATTCTAAAAAAGCCTCTGAAATGCAGCTCAGAAGAGCAAACATATTCCAGCAGCCTAAATTCTTAAGAATGCTGGCAGAGCAAAGGGTTGAAAATCATCACAAAGCATTAGCAATACTATTTCCCACTTCTACCTATCAAAAGGAGAAAATGTCCAGCCTCCTTCTCAGTTGAACCACTTGATTTCAAATCAGAGCTATGCACTGAATCTTAATCAACTTGAGAAGTGGAAGACTTAAGAGGAAGTCATTTGAACTCAGAGCTGAGTCTCATAGGGGTTTTCCAGGCTTTTTATTTATTTCTTTTTTTTTTTTTTTTTTATGGTGATGCCCTGGCTGTCAGAGTTTAAATGCTCTAGAGGCTCAATAGCTGTGATATTTATTAACCAAGTGGTTATGATCAGAACTTTGTCACTCAGACTTGCTTGGTATCAGCTGACATATGGCATCATGTTTGAAATACCACTCAGTAAATCACTGATAATGTCAATGTAATTGCTGAGAGTTAACACACAGTGTAATTCTTTTCCCGTTGAATTGATGGTAAGAGTACTGTTGATGGTGGTGGTGCATGAATGACTTTGCTAGCCAGAAAAGTATTTTCTTTTTCCTAATTACACAGAAGAAATAAATAATTTTCTAAACATCCGGTCTTTAAATGAGTTTATATTTATAAATGGTAGCATAATAAAAATTTCTTGATTGACTTTTTGGTAGATAATGCTGCTGTGACTATTTCAATATGCTTTATTTGTGAGTCAGATGCTAATATATTCATAAGTAGATGGATATATGAATGTAAGAGGTCTGCATATATCTCTGTTCCATCTGTTATTTCTTTCTGTCCTAAGTTTAAATACTCTCTGTTCAGTACTAGCATTGCTAGTAGCATTCAATCAATTTTTGCAATCTATTAATTAGAATATATCCATGAAGAAGTTTTATTGTACTTTTTGGAGTTTAATTTTCAACTGGTTATTTTGTCATATAAGTGCTAACTTACCAAAAATAAAACTTTCTTTAAAACCGCTTCCTTCCCCACTCACCAGTTACCACACCCCAAATATTTCAATGACAGGGATTTCTCATGTTTAGGGTAGATTGTCTGGCAGAGAGACATTGCCATCACCAAGATACGAGAGACTCAGAGTTGTCTTTTTGCTCTGTAGAATTTGGAACAGAGTCTTAAACATGGGTCTCCATAACCTGAAAGGTGCCAGGATGCAGGCGTGACCAACATGTGTGATGAGGCTGTTTGTTGGGTGATCAGCTCTCCTGCAGATTTATTTTTTGGACTGGTGTGTTGTTGCTTAAAGTGCTTAGGAAGGTCTTAGTTTATTCCCCTGCTGGGCAAAATTCAAAATCCCAAGAGAGTTTAATGACATGGTACCAGTTTCTATAATTACTGTAAGCAGGGCTTAACTGAATGCCGAAGATTTCTGCATATATGCTTCAGAACTACCATTTTCACTACTGCTCATCATATTTGGATCTCTTAATAAAATGTTAACATTATGATTCATTTAGACTTGAATTTTACTATTATGAATTATGGGAAATGTCTATATATTTGCCAGCTTGTTGTTTGAAAATTTCTAATGTTTTGGTACATCTCAAGACCTTCAATAAAAATTGATGTTTGTCTCTTATACTCAGTCCAGAATATGTACTGACATTTTTGACAAGTATCAAAACAAATTTCACTCGGTAAAGATTTTATAAGCTAAGGAGACAGTGCACAGATGACGGATGGGGAAAGTTGAGGAGTAAAGAGCTAAATAACTGTGGTTTGCTTACGCAAAAAATCTTGTCTTGTTTTGTCTGTGTCATGATTTGGGCTTTTTTCTTTTTTTTTTTTTTCCTTCTAATTGTCTATATGATCATTACAACTACTTTTTAACTCAAATGAGCACGGGCAAGATTTTTTATTTCATAAGAAAAGTGGCTTGTCTAGGAGGGAATTATGCCAGCAAAACTATTGTTCATTGAAAATCAAGAACTTTTCCTTAACACTGTCATTGCTGTCAAAGGTTAGTGCAAACCACTCTGCAGATAAACTATAGATATCATTTTGAGTTTTATTTTTCTCTTTCTCTGAAGGCTATCCAGATAATGTGCTTGTGGACTTGTATACAGCAGGGTTATTACTACATTTGTCTGCTGCTTTTGAACTTCCATGTGGCATTTGACTCTTTTGATCATCAGCTATAATTGTACTCTTTTTCTTATTTTCTAAACTGTATTGCTTTGATCTCTAGTGTCTTCAGTGACATCTGGTATCCCTCAGTGATATATTCTGGGATCTATAGTATCTCTTTGTTATATGTATGGTAGCTGGAATTACTTGTGTTCACAGTCCAAACTGTCAGACAAATAGCTCTTGGATTTGTTTATCACTCCTTGAAGACCTTGTAATAGCACCTACAGTGCTGCCTGATTGTCCTTCTATTATCAAGGTTTGCATGGTGCTAATTTTCTTAAGTGTAATGCTGAAAGGATGGTATGTAAGTGGAATAATTTCAGCTGGAAGTAGAGCCTCTTAGGGGTCTTTTATCTTCCTTGTTTTTTAGCTTTTCCTCTTTCAAGGCTTTCAATCTCATGAGAGTGTCTCTACTTCGTCTGAGATTTTAGGCCATTTTGAACAGACAATGTAGGCTAGGAGAAATGGACACCTGGCTTAAATTTCCAGCAGGGTATTCTTTTCATGCAGTGACAGAAAATGGAAATTGCTTAATTGGGGTCATTAATTTCTGCAACCTCAGACTCTTTCCTGAGTGAAATAGTCCAGGATACCAAGATACGCCACTTCTAAGGAGTGTCCTTAGGTTTTTGAATTTAAGGGTAACAGAATCTCAGAGCAACATCAGTACTAAAACTCAGAACAATGCATAGTTCTCGGGAGAAGGGAAAGGAAGTATGTGTAATACTTCCTCAGAATGCTTTTCTTAGAGAAATACTAGCACAGAGAGAAAACTTTGAAGGCATGGGGAATTTTTCCATGTCATGTACTCAGACGTCCCTGGGATATAGGAGGCCTCTGTTCGTCAGGTGACTGTTAGGAAAGCTATGTTTAGCTTTACTCACAGGCAGTGGCTGACATGGGCAGCTGGGCTGTGCTTGAGGCGTTTCCCGTCTAAGGGAGGAGGTGGAGCAGGTTCACCCTCTGTGTTTGAGGAGCACCTCCATACCCATGGTGACAATTTATACTCTTCCTGCCATGTCTCTACCTGAATTCTAAACTTCTTCAGCACAGCCTTTTTATCCTGAAACCAGTGGGTGCCAAAATTTTGGATGGACAGAATTCTCCCAGTGTTCAACACATCACAGAAACTGGTCTAACTTTGAATTGCCGGTGCTGTGCATTTATTATTTAACAAGTTTCTGCAGATTGACTACATGTCTTGCAAGAGAGCTTGGATGACAACAGAGTAATGCTGTAAGAGGAAAGCGGATGGCAGACTTTTGACTTTTCCCTGACACGTGTACATACTGACACTCATGCACATACATATGCAATTGCTCACTTTTTCTTCTGATGAAAGAAAGGGACATGCATTTTCTTCAGCTTTGCAGCAAAAACGGGTTAACACTCTATTTTCACACAGGCATTTTCCCTTTCATCGTGATACTAAGTGGTAAATCCTTGGTTTAAATGTGGGCATTTTTGTTGCCTTGATACTGGATTTCTCCCTCCTAAGAAAGCAGAATAAAATACTTTTTGTTTTGTTTCATTTTTCTTTTTTTTATGAGCCTTTAATTGTTTTCAAGTAAAGAAATGTCTGAGACCTCTGTTTTCAGAAAATTTTGGGCTTGTATTTTTGATGGTGTGGGCTTCCTTTCTTAAAAATACAATTTTATACCTTTGTATTAGGGTTTCTAAATAAATTAATGCTGATAAGTAAGTCCAGATTTTGCGGAATAATTAGACTCAATTATGACTGTATAACAGTTCAAGTAACTGGAACAATATTACTAAATAACTTCCAGTGATAAAATTAAAATTTGCTTTTAGTTCATGTCTGAACGTACACGGTGGTAATGAGTACAGTAAAAACTAAAAAGCTAAAAGGAAGACTACTTCCTATCCTATGTACTTCAACCAGTAAACGTGGCTACTAAAGGTCACTATTTTTAATTGTCTTAAAAAAAGATGAAATTGTGGAATGTGCAAAACAATAGTGTTAATGAACACTGGTCTTGGAGTAGAGAGAGCTTCCTTCTATTCCTGTGTTGCTAACGTCTTTGATGTTATTTCTTTATGCCTCTGGGTTTCCTTGTTTTCTCTGTTTATTTAGAGTGTATGAGGTTCACAGCAGAGACCTGTTCAGTTTTACTGTGTGTAGTTACCCATGCCTTACAAAAATGCAAATAAATAATTTACTTACTGCTTCAAGTTACACTTTCATGGTAAGTTTTTTTTTTCTTTTTTTGAACAGGGAGATAGTAATCTTTGTCCATGCTTTTAGAGGTCCTAGAGCTATATGGTTCTGGTTCATGAGAAGACCTTTCAGTTGATATATTAGTGCTAATAATAATAATGATTCTTTTTTTCTCTTTGTTTTTATGGTTTCAGTACCTAACTAAACTCACAGAAAAGTAAGTGATCAGCTTGAGATCACTTTCATCCTGAAATGCTAGGAAAATATTTATGTTAAACACTTTCATTGTGTTTGTGCATGCTCCTGCATGTTGTGTATGGAGCATAACATAACAATAGAAGAATGAGGTTTAGGCTAACAGGGCTGCAGAAATCACTTTTAGAAATAATACTATCTTAAAATCTGTGTTTGCCTCAATTTTAAAAGGGAAAGAAAAATAATTTAAAGAGAAAGCTGCACGTGACTGAAAACCAGCCTGATAGAGTAGGGAGAAAAGAGTTGAAGGCTGTAGGACATAGACTGTGTTGCAAGCCAAAAGTATTACTGAGGATAAAACAAAAAGTAGACAACAATCAGGCCCAGATAGTCAAAGGAAAGTTATCAGAGGGGAGATGGCAGGAGGATAGAGACACTGAGGTAAGATTTCTATATGGTTCCAGAAGGGCATTTCCAGATCCTGTCTTTAGTTTTAGTGAAAAGAGTTGAAGGAACAGAAGCAAGGATCACATAAACAAGTGGAACTGCACTAAACTGTCACCAAATAAATCTGCTTTTCCATTCAATCCACATTTTATCTGACCTTTTACACAAGAAAATGGATTTTCTGATTGTATCCCAATAAATTCTCCCTAAGATGTTTTTGCCTGAAGATCAGGCAGAGAGTAGGAGGGAAGGCTGGGGGTGGAAAAGAAGGTGTCCTGAGAAGCTATGAAGTACGTGCAGCAATCCTTGCAGAGCAAACATCAGCTGCAATGCCAGATAAGGTCACCTTGGAAAAGAAATATAGCACAGATTAGCCATGAGAGAGGCAGGGAAGACTCTTTGATGAAGGGCTGGTAACAACTTCCTGTGGTTTCAAATATTCTGGGCATCACACATAAGAGAGATCAGCATTTAGTCTGTGAGGTCCCTCTCTCCCCCTCCTACAAATCCATGGTGTTTTCTAGCCCTTGTAGATCTGTAGTTACTCCTAGTCTATGCTGCCCTCTCCTGCTCAGACTCACAGTCGCAGAGGTTACCTTTGCATTTGCACTGGGATGTTTATACAGGATCGTGTTTGCCTCATATAGTTTCATATAGGGAGCATTTAGAATTGTATGAGGTATTTAGAAAATGGTTAGCATGAAGCTGACATGCAGCTCAACCTCTTGTCAAGGTAGTTGTTGGACTAGTAACATGACTCTTCCATTACGGCAGTTTATTTATAGATATGAACAAATGAAGGGTTTTTATACTAAAAGGAGACATTCTCAGAAATATTTTATTACATTAATAACTTTGATATTCATAAGATAAAAAGTGATATATTTTATTTATTCTGATGTTTATGCTTTGAAAGAGTTGGAAAACGTGAAGGCATTCAGTGGATCAAGCTGCTGGCACAGAAAAACTCTTTATCATACTTCTGCTAGCATTTTGTCCATTCCATCATTTGTAACCCAGACCTGAATGGAACTTTCTGTAAGAACACTTTTCTGTATCTTGCAGTTAATCTGGTTATTTCCCTTGTTGCTAAGTTTTCACTTTCTTTGTTGTTTAAATATTTAGGGGTTGCTATTGTCTTTTACTGCCTTAACCAAGCTTAGACATACTTAACTCTGTTATTTTTAAAAAAATCATTCCTTGCATGTTTTTAACTGGTTTGTATTCTTCTTTTAGAGTACATGGCATGTACCAGTGATGAGGTACCCAGATCTGAACACTGTACTCTCTAAGGACAAGAACAACTGAAGGCTGCCTCTCTCTGTGAAATCAATTTTTGTGCACCCTCTTGCACTAGCTGTTGCCTACAATTTTGTATAATTTTTAATTTGAGATAATGTGTATTCACCCTTCCAATCATTACTTAAAATGATCATAGTGCTGAATGTCTTCATTGTGTTGAGTGTCTTACAAAAAGCTGTTCAACCACCAAGTCATAGCTACCTAGTATTCCTTTCCTTTAAATCAGACACTTTCCTTTAAACCAGGACATTCTCCTGCCTAGAATAAAATAAACTAATTTTTCATTATATGGTACAAGAGGTACAGTCCCAAGTAGAATCATCATAGAATCATAGAATATCCAACCCCAAACACTTCCTGAACTCTGTCGGGCTGGTGCTGTGACCACTTCCTTGGGGAACCTGTTTCAGTGCCCAACCACCCTCTGAGTGAAGAATCTTTTCCTAATATCCAACTTAAACCTCCCCTGACACAGCTTCAGGCCATTCCCTCAAGTCCTATCACTGCTCACCACAGACAAGAGTTCAGCACCTGCCCCTGCTTTTCCCTCATAATAAAGCTGTGCACTGAGTTCTTCCCTCAGCCTCCTCCAGGCTGAACCAAGTGACCTCAGCTGCTCCTCATACAGCTTCCCCTCAAGACGTTTCACCACCTCTGTAGCCCTCCTTTGGACGTGCCCCAATAGCTTTATATATCTTTCTTATATTGAGGTGCCCACAACTGCACACAGGACTAAGGTGAGGCTGCACCAGTGCAGAGCAGAGCGGGACAATCACATTCCTCAACTGACTGTACTAAGTGCTGTACAGAGATCTGAGGGTATCACTTTTCTTGCATTCTCTTCAAAAATTCATTCTGAGATACTAGGAAACAAGCAATCCAGTGTATTTTGTAAAATGCATATTCCATTATTTTATCTAACGCCATCTACACATCCACCTGTGTACCTTATTGCTTCTATGTTATGGTCTTCCAATGATGTATGATTCAGCTAAAACTAATTGAAATAAATTAACTCAGGAACAACTGGAGTGTGTTTATATGCTTCTGCTAATGCATTATTTTTTCTTTTTTTTCCCCCAATGTTGAAAAAGTAACTTTTCACTCTACAGAGTTTACTCATGCCCTCTCAAAGATCTTTGGTGAGATTCTCTCAGATCTTTTGTTGTTGAAGAGCAGAAACCTCTAATGCAGGCTAAACCTTACTTCTTTATTCCAGCTATGCATTGTCCCTCAGAGCTTGGCCCCACAAGGCTCTGATTCTTCTGGAGACTATCTGGAAAGGGACTTAATTTTGCCTCAGGTGGGACTGCTCTCACCTGAGCCAAAGCTGAGCATTTTCTTAAGCTCTTTTGCAGAGCCTGGATATCATAAGGGCAGTAAATGAAAAGTACTTAATACTGCAGTTCCCTTGGGTTTGCAAGGTGTTTCAGTGTCTCCTCTGAAGTACTGCACACTCTTCACTCCCACTTGTCTCAGCTCTTACGTCTGACTTCTCTGAACTCACTAAGGTAGCCTGAGTGCACAAGACGAACAGTATTTAACCCTCAGAGTATTCCAGGTTTTCTTCACTGGACAGCAGGTTGTTTCCAGTAGTTTTAAGCTCAGTTTTCTTGCTGTTTTTTAATAATCTTCCAGAAGGAGGGGGCTAGCTCATGTTTCAGCTGTGATCATTTCGTGAGGGCTGAGTAGCAGACATGGATGGATGATGCAATGGGGTTGCTAGCAGGTGGCCATTTGTTCAGACTCTGTTTGACTGTGTTCAGGGCCAAGCAAAGGAATCAGACTCCCGCATATTATGCAGCTTTCTAAACCACCTCTCCAGTGTTGAAAAACCCAGCCAAAATCCTTTAGTGGTGTTTATTTTTTGCATGTATTTAGTTTTGAGAAAAAGAGCCCTTCAGTGCAGATAAATCTTCCCATTCTTTCAAAAAACCAATGCTTTTTGTTATTTATTCATTTATCAATGCTGTGAAAGTTTCATATGCTCCAGCCATTGATTTCAGTAGCTAATGCTATTTTTCCTGTTTATTATAATTTATTGTCTCATTGTTGCCGGTAGCTTGCACTTAGCCGAGTTTCCCACACAATATACAGGAAACACCTCTATAGCATCAGGCTTCCTCAGATTGATTCCCACAGGAGCCAAGAGGGACAAGCCACTCCCGGGTGCTTTGTGATGTGACTGCAGAGAGTCATGCTGAATCCACCATTTGGAGACTTCCTTCCTTGCACCTATGGTAGCTCACAGAGTAACCAAGTCAGGTCTGCTTCCACTACATGCTCTCCCACAGAGTCTCTGGGAAAATTTTACCTCTGTATGTGCTTTCACAATTGTATCACTTTCTTTTCAAGCACTTAACGCGTTTGTTACCAAGCTCCAGTGAAAATGTGAATCTCCAGGGGTGTCTATTTGTATTAGAACAAAGCTAATGAAATTATTCACTTAGGTTATTTTATTTCAATTTACCTTTCCTCACTGTTGATTTACTGATGATTTGCAAATGTTGACTGATGTATTAAGTTGTCTAGGTGGAGGTGCTGTGGGTAGTAAAGAGGGCCAGTACACATATGTTCCTTTGAAAACATTCCTTAAATAATACCTTCAAGAGTCTCCTGGGAAAGCTGGGAAATTAAATGAACACTGTCTGTGTCTCCCTCATGAGCAATACTTCCCTATTAACAAACAATGAGTTCAAGGGTTTAGAACAGAGACAACTTTATTGGGAGTGGGGGAGCAGCAGAGGGAAAGTTGAATGTGGAATTAACTTTACAAAGTCAGTGATTCATAAATCAATTCTATTAAACTGTGTCATCACCCTTTTCTGCTGCCTTCCCCCCTTCACTCCCTTCTCCTGCATCTCCCCCCCCACGCCACCTCCTCACCCTCCCGGATGTGCTGCACAATAGCCTCGAGCCTACTCTCCTCCCTTGGTCTGGTTAGTCACTGCTTACCTCAGCTCACTCTGCTCTTGTTTTTTATGTCGTTGTTTTTTTTTTTTTAAAGTCAAAGTTGACTGAATTGGTTCCAGTTCCTGACCTTACAAGGTCACGCCATGTTTGCCTTTTACCAGGAGTGCTGATTCCAGCTCAGATGCTGGAAAAGCTGCTGTTGGTAGCCGTGGCAGGAGCAACCTCAGCTCTGCTGAACATGCTGCAGTTGTCCCGGTGCTTTCTATGGTTTTCTCAGGTTTTGCAAGGAGCACTGCAAACGCTGCACAAACTGGAAGATAAGAAATTGTATTTAACCACAGGAAAGCACTTTTTTACCATGAAGTTGATCAACCAGTTGAATAGATTGCCCCGAGATATTGTAGAGTCTCCAGCCATGGAGATATTAAAAGTCTGACTGGAAATGGCTCTGAGTAAATCTGAGTGGGTGAGTTGGAGTATGTGATCTCTACACATTGCTTCCCACCTCTACCATGCTGTGATTCTGTAAAAAATGTGGTGTTTTCAGTTGCCAGCCAAGATACCTGGAATAGCAGTTCCAGAGCAACAAATATTATTTTATATGAATCAAATATATTTTAAAACACAGTAGTGGGTTCTTTTAAAAAGTGATTGCCAGAAGAATATATCTGGAAATATTTTGAGGCCTTAAATGCTTATGTGGGTAGCAGAAGCTTTGGCAAAGTTCATGATCAAATGCTATAAATTAAGTGGTTAAATTGAAGTGTTCATGCCAGACTCATGACTGTTCAATACAAATTCTTTCTAAATGAAAGTTGAGTTTTTTTATTTGTTAATAATTCCCTGTTGCCAAAAACCAACAGAGCACAGCTTTCCATTTTCCCTTTTCTGCCCCTGTAGAAGTCAGACTATTGTTGTGTCTAATATATATATGGCACCCATGACAAGAACAACATAATACATAGGTCTCCCTCAATAAAACCCCAGGTATTTAGTTAGCTCCTGGTAAGTCTGAAGAATAAATTGTTTTCTGAGTTCTCACTTCAAAGCACAACAAAGACTAGCTCCAGGCTGCCTCAGATGCCAGAATTAAATTTAACTGACCGTACCAGAGATATAAATTTAATTGGCCAATGCCCTTTTTAATATTTGCTTGTTTATTGGCATGTATTTTTATGTGTGTTTTTAAACAAAACAAACACAGATAATTCTCTGCTTGTCCAGCAACCTTTAGGAGTGGTTGCATTTCTTTTCTGTCAGGAAATTTAGTGAAAATGTATATCACAGAAAGATTACCATCTCAAGAAATAGAAAGCGGGATGAGTTTTTCTTCCTCCTGGGACCTTCTGCAGATTTACAAATATATTGACCAAAGTGCTTGGTGCTCCATCATTGCTTTTTGTCTTGGCATCCAGTTTGCTCTTTTTATTCACTGGCAATTACCTTCTGCTCAGAGGTGCAGCTAAGCATCTCTAAGAAACGTGCTTCTTTTGCTGACTGTCTTCCTGTTTGTTCTTCTGCTGATCTTGGTCACTTTGTTTCTTTTTTTCCTTTTAATCTCTCTTTTTACTTATAATATCTCTTGTTTTAGGGACCTTATGCACATACAAAGTGACTATTTTTCTCTGACCCTTCCTTGCCTTTTGTCTTGACTCAAAATTTGCATATTTGGATCATTCTCCTTTTCAGGCAGAACCTTCCATAATTGCCTGACTGTGTTTAACATTATGGGACTTGCAGCAATGTTGTTAGCTATTACATTAAGGGCAATGACTGGGAAGCCATCTCTATAAAACTTTTATATGTCCTGAAAATGTATAGAAAAGTTAGAATATCTGGAATCCACTGGACTTTTTTTTTTTTTTCTGTAAGTTATGTTAAGTTCACAAAATATTTTCTGTGCTTTATAGGACTGAGGTGACTGGATGAAATTGCTCAGATGCCTGAGGCAACACACTGAGTTGTCTGGAATGATAATGATTATTCAAATGATAATTATCCAAATGACCCAGATTTCTTCCTTGCTGTATCTTGACAAATTGCTAGGCAGTGACATCTCTGTGTCTCTGGTTCTGTGGGCAGGCACGTTTGGATACCCACGTAGGTAAGCTGTATGTATCGACAATGACAATAAGGCATATCAGGATTTAGGTGTTTAAATTACAGTGTCTTTAGTGAAGTTTTCAACATTATTAGTTACTGTAAATGCATCTTGTTTTTTCTTTCTATTGTACTTCATTGTCTTTATATTACAAGTTCATATTTGTATTATGCAAATTCAGAATATGCAGGCTATGTGCAACCAGTTGTTGCCAATTTACCTGAACTAATTTTGGCCTAGGTTTTTGTCCTGAACCATGTGCAGACCAGGATCACACTGACAGTTTGTTTAGCTTACACAGTTTATAGTTGCAGGCTCACAGTTTAGGTGACGTAAAATATGATTTGTACTGGAAACATCCCCAGTTGCATCCCCTTGTCTCCCTGATCTCTCTGACAATTCAATGGGAAGATTTCCATCTAAGTTAGCTTTTTATGATGAATTCTGCTAAACAGATTAGACTTTAAAAATAGCAGTACTATAGCAAAGGAAATTATGACCAGTAGAACTCCTCTTTTGTCTATTTCTGGACCTTAGCAGATTTAGCCTTCCTTTATGTTCTGTGTTTTGACAAACCTTCTTAAGTAATCCTTTTGTCTTACTTGGATTTTAAAAATTTTTTTCTTTATCTGTTTGTTTGTTTTATAGATGACTTCTCATCATATCCTCTTCCTTTTTGCCACCTTACCATGAATTTGTCTTCCGCCTTTGCTGCTACATCTATCGGCTTCAGAAGTGCAAGTACACAGAACAGGGCTTCTGACTGAAAGAAGAACAGGGGTGTACCTTGTGAAAGAGAGTAGCCTCTTGGGGTCTGTTCTGTGTTTTGATGATTTACACTGTCTCCCCCTCTTACACTCATCTTAAACATCTTAATGGAGAAGAAGTAGACTAAAAGGATGGAAAACTGGAAAGCAGCAGTTGCTGTAGAAACAGCAGTACAACAAGATATGGCTAATAGGTAAATGCACAGGAAAATCTTCAGCAAAAGGATGGGCAGATTTGTGAAATGTGAGGGAGGTGACATGACTCTCCTGGCTTGCTTGTAGTTGGTCTAGGAGTCTCCTCCATATGATCATGGGTCAGACAGACAAAATCCATACCAGTACTCTCACCTGCTAATCAGTTCTTTGCAGTATCTTTTACTCTCCAATATAATAAAAGAGTAAGGCCCTCTTCTGTCTCTGCAACAATCCTGATGCCATTACAATGCACTGTTAACCACTAAAAGAAAGAACCCACAAGCAAATGGTCAAGACCTGGCATTTCTCTGAGTACTTGGCAGAAGAACAGCTTAGGCAGATGTTTCCAAAAGTCCAAAGTTTTCAAGAGGAGCACATCTGTGACCTCTCAGAGTCCCAGTGGTAGAGCACCACTTGCAGAATACATTCCAATGCTTGTGGAATTTTGATGAAGCATCACAAGATATTGTCAGCACATTTTTATCCCAACCATTGCACTTGGAATGAAGTGCTATGGACATAAGGAGCATATGCATCATTAGTTACTCAGACTTGCAGCTTATACTGATTTTGATTCCCCACCTTTCTATCTTTAAAACCTCCTAACCAGTTAAATAACATAAAGAAAATGAGAAACTCTGAATGGGCCATACGCTTTGAAAATCTATTAATTTGACCATAATACTATGGTTGACATAGCTGCACTCTTTCTGTTTGAAACTGGCCTGTATCCAACTGGTTAGAAGAAGAAGCAGGAAGAACTGCTATTTATCAGTAAAAAAAACATTGGTTGGAGACACTTCCCTGACTTTGACACTTATGTTGCTCATCATTCCGTATTCCAGCTGTCTCCAAGAATAATACATTAAAGGATTTAACTGCTACAAAGATAAGATGATAAAGGAATACATGAAAAACTACACATAAGGAAGGACATTTTAAATAGGATTTAAATAAGAAAGAAATTTAGAACAAGATGGTCTCAAGTTGCACCAGAGGAGGATTAGATTGGATGTTAGGAAAAATTTCTTCACTGAGAGGGCTGTCAAACACTGGAACAGGCTGCCCAGGGAAGTGGTGAAATCACCATCCCTGAGGGTATTTAAAAGGTGTGTAGAGGTGGTTCTCAAGGACACGGTTTAGTGGTGGACTTGGCAGGGCTGGGGTGGCCTCCTGATCTTACCAGTTCAACTCAAATGATTCTGTAACTCAATGTTTCTATGAAATCAAAGCAGAAGAAGCAGAAGGACTCAGAGACTCTGCATCAAGTGGCTGTGATAATGTGTTTCTGCAGAGCACTGAGTGCCTGCAGGTGGTCTGACAGCAGCAGTTGACATTGGTGGTCACTCAGATTGAACTGTAAAATTTCATGTCACAGTATAGAGTATAGCACACTAAACTGGAAGGTAGAACACCTGAAACACAAATTAAAATGAGATGTTGTAATTTGAACTAAATGTTCAAAATATTTCCATGCATTGAATTTATTTGGAAAACATATCATAAGACAGCATAATTCCTCTCCCTCCCCACCAATAAAACCTGTCTTAGCCTTAGAATCTTGGGAAAGATTAAAAAGAAAAACCTACTTATCTCCAACAGGTAACTTCCTTAGATCTCTCAGAAGTACCACAAGAGAAATTGCTGTAATCACTAAATCTTACTGCAAAGTCCCCTGTGCACCACATAAATGACAATATTTGTTTCAAAATCATTGTCATGTAACCTGTGATTCTGAACACCCGTATGGGATCTCTGCGTGTCTTCTGTACAAATGTGTGTTTCATATGAATCAGTATATCTCTTATTGTAGAGAGACCGCTTCATTTTCAATATCCAAATGAGAGTGATTTTTTTCCCACTTTTTTTTCTTGAAGACTGCAAAGTCTTTGTCCTATAGACAAAATGTTGCTTTCCTCTTTTAGTGTGGTTAAGTGGTCGATAAACTGTGCTGAAATTTCTGAAGAGCAGGAAGTCTCCAAACAGCATATAAAATCAGTAATGACCTCAAGGAAACTAATCTGCATATACTAAGCAAAAATGTCATTTTACACTGGTATATCTGTCTTAAAACAGATGCCTCACAGATGCTGGCATTGGTTCCAGTGGAACAGGAATCCTCTAAGGTTTATGTTAAGAACCAGCTGTTAGGCTTATAGTTAATTGGGAAAAATTAAAACCTTTTTCCATCCCTGGTTGTGATGTAGGTCAAATTAGAAGAAGAAATACACCTATTTCTGTAAATGACATTTGTAGTTCCATAAGTAAGGACATCAAAGAGACTCAAGGAGAGCTATCATTGGGCACACCATGTTACAACTAGATTAGGCAGCACTCTTTGTCATCACCTGGCCATGTAATAGCCCATCTTCAGACAGGGCAGGTAAGCACGGGGTTTGTGAAAGCGGATATGTGATAGGAGAATGGGAATAATAAGGACTTTGGGGTTGAAAGACCAGCCTTCAGCCTTGAGGTTGTTTTGAAGCGTCATGAGGAGGTGCTCAGCAGATTCCCTTTACAGTTAAGACTGACAAAGGATTCTGTCTCTAAATATCACAAGTGGCCCTACTTTCTTTAAGGCAGTGAAGGCATCATTTGTCCACCAAAAATATGGGAGATATGCTGAAAACTGAGCGCTGTAGATGAAACATCCCAGATACCTGTTGAAAATTCCTATCCACAAGGAACAGATGGTTGTATGAGAGAATCGGTATTTGTGCCAACAGAGTCTTTCAAAAACACCCACATCGTGAAGGTCACTAAGTGCAGAATTAGCACAGACACCAGCTTCAGGATGATGGCTGCCAAGTCCTGGGTGCACCTGGCTGAAACCGAAACATAATCATCCTGGGGTGAGTCATGTTTGGTAACTGTATTCCAAGTAAGCCAACCAAATGCATATCAAGCTGAAATAAAACATTATTAGCTCATTAAATTACTTTTAAAAAGCAATTTAAAGTCACTGGATCAGTAGAACAAAAAGAGGATAAAGAGCCAAAGGCTGGATTCCTGGAACAAACCTGCATGCAGAACTCCAATTTCTAAGTCTTAGGCTTCCTGCCAACCAGCAGAATCACTTGCAGGAGGAGCAACAAGAAGCAGCTCTCTTCTAGCAAGTAACACTAAACACCAGAAAACACTTGCTAGAAAGACTTAGCAAGAAAATACTACTCTGAAAATAGTAGTAGAATTGAAAGTAAATTTACAAGTAATTTAGGATTTTGTGAAAGGAGGAATTAAGTGTTATTATTAATAATTATTTTTTAATTTAAATTATCAAAATAAGGTAATTTTGTCTGCCTAATGATTTTAAGCTTCTTCAAATGTCACCTGCTTCGCGCTGTCCAAGAGAAATGGCTAATGTTTTATGTTTTGGAACAAAATGTCACAGTCCCTTGGAGTGGGGACATTGAGCAAAATTCCTCCACTGTCTTTTGGCTAGGGCAGGTTTTTATTTTGACTTAAACAAGCCTCTCAATTTTGGGATAGGGCTTTATATATATATATATATATATATCTCTCTTTGTAATTTTGCTTCTTTACCTTGTGGATTGATTATCCACATTATTCTTCAAAGAATGTTAAAAGTTTTCCAAAAGCAGGCTTTCACTGGGTTTTTTTTTGTTTTTTTTTTAAATTCTTGGTCCTTGTGCCTGGTTCCAGTTGAAAATTTTCAAAAGTCAATTATAGCCTTTTAGCAGGATCTTGACTTGTCAAGAGAATGAACTTTTGATAAGCTTCTTGACACATCAAGCCTGCATAGGAGGCTAACTTTTCCAAACAACCATGAAGGTAATTACCAGAGGTTTTTGTACACTTACCCTTTCATCTCTTGTTTGGACCATGCTATTTGTTGTTCTTCATTTTCATGTCATCCCCATTCCACAGATTTGCCTGCAGTATTATTGATTGTTTTTTTCTTTCTCTTCAGGAACTGTGCTTACTTGGCCTCATTTAATCAAATCTGTTTCTTATTTTCTGACACTAGACCTTTAAATTGCTACTGTGTAGTCTGTTTCCTACCCATTTTGTTCTAATTCCAAAATTCCTTTGTCCCTTCCAGATGAAGTTTCTATGCTACTCGGCTGTTTCCTCCTATTCATGCTCCTCATGTCTAGCTCTGAAACCAACTTCTTCCAGCCTAGCCAGTTTTTCCATAGGGGTCACTGTCTCAGATTTGGATTCTGTATTATTGTTACAAATTTCTCTGGCAACTTTCACTGATGCCATCATCTGCAAAGGAGAACAAGTGTGAAGGACATTTATCTCCTAAAAAGGTTTTGATCTGGGCCTAAACTGCATGTCCATTCCAGTGAAAGAAGTATTTATAGATATGTTAAAAATAAGGTTGACAGCAAAATACTCTAGAGTTCTCACCCCTCCTCACCTTCCCAATAACCGTTGTTATAAACTTTATTTTTTAAATATCCCAACTATCCCAGTCACTTCCCAACATCTCTCGAATGGCTCTGTTCTGCTCAAATCTTCATGAGATAAACTGAAATCCTTACAGCAGATGAAATAATAAACATTGCTCTCATATTCCAGTAATCTTCTTCACTTAAATAATTGCATTTTTTTAATGATGTAATTTAATCATTAAATAATTACATAAAGAGAATCATATTCAGGGATTACTGAATGTCCTGGCCTACTCAAAGGTGCTATCTAGTTGAAATTCTCTATTGCCTGGACCATTTTGTGTAACTGTACCTCCAGCCTGCTATCCTTATCAATTTAGTTTTATTTTCTCCTCTCTTAAATGAAGTCCTGGTCCTGAAAGGTGCTCAGTAGGTGCAGTCACCTCTATTTCCACTTGAAATCAATGGGAAAGAATGATGCTCATCCTTTTGCGCTACTGATTCTCCCTGGAAGAGAGCAGGCAAAGGTTTGCAATATTGGTCTTTCAGAATGATTGAACGTCAACCTCATCAAATTGAAATTCAGACTTTTTTGACCTCTGGCTAATGCTGTTGACTTCATTTAACATTCCATCTTAAAAAAAAAAAAAAATTATTTAATGCTGTCTCCTTAGAGTTTCCTGTCAGCCTACCCATATTGAACTGGGGAATGTGAATATGTTTTGTTTTGCTTAAGCTACCTCAAAAAACTTTCTTCTGGTGATTTTTTCTAGGAGAATCTAATCTTTGTTCAGTCTGCTATAGTGCAAGTATTAGAGTTCATTCCTGTTTCTGACACAAGCTCAAAGTGAGGAAATCCAGGAAGATATATTCTATCATTGATCCTGAAACTATATATTTTGCTTTGAGATTTGCCACACTAGAAAGAGCTTGGCATGAGTTAGACAGAAGGTTAACTTTTCCATCTTAAGTTTGAAATGAAATGACTGTAACAATAATCAGGGGCAGTTTCAGGCATACAGGAAACACAGAGAAGAAAGTAATATCCACTGTTACCATGATTAGAAAGATGTGTCACTGAAGACAGGCTGCACTGCACTAACTTGACCTGTCTGGAAGTGAAATGAGTAGGTTCCCTTCTGGTCAATGAATAGGAAATATGCATCTCTGGAGGGCAATGCTTATTTCAAACACTTATTCTGGACTACAGAGGGAGCCTGAACAACAGAGGGAGATTGGACACGTAGGGAACCATTCAGGTGCCTAAATGTAGATATGTATGGTGCCAGTTTTGATACTCAAAGAAGGCATAGGGCTTTCAGAAATGTTTCATCAGTTCTCAGTGCAAGGTGTTTTGGACCCTTAAACGGAGAAAAAATGTTTTAGTGTTGCCTAATGCTGCCTAAATAAGATGTCTTAGCATTTTGACATTGTCCCTACAAGGATGAGGATACAAGACTGCTGGAATGGATGAGGATGGATGAACAAAGTGAATTGTGAAAAGACAGAAAAGAAGAAACTTCCTTGAGAACTTATTATCTAAGAACACTATTTGCAGTACTGCAGAGATATTGGTCAGAAAAACAATATAGAAATTTATTTGCAGTTTACTTGCTAGTCTGAACTAGTCTAAGCTCAAAAATTCAATATCCAAGTGACACAATAAATTGGGAAAATTATGAATAAAGGAACAGGAAAACTGGAAGCCAATTAAGACAAAAAGAAAACTTTCAGGAGTAATTAAACAAAAATAAAGATAAATCCTAGTGATGATTTGTAGCTGCTCAGCAGATCAGCAGACAGGAAAGGTTTGGGATGGAAGAAGCAGGTGGTCATTAAATGTTATTATGTACGCTAGGACTATGACAAGTTCTCAAATGAAGGAAATAGTCTGCATTTTATAGTAAAAATATATGTTCTGAAAGAAGGAAGATTTTATGACCTTGTACTGGAATATTTAACAGAAATTCAGTCAAAAGTGCTCTGACAATATTAAGAAAACACAAGCAAAATGATGGGATGTTGAGGGATCTTTCATAAGACTGTGAGACTGCAGAGAGGACAGAATTTAATGAGTAGGGAGGGTTGGTTTTATTCTACTGCTCTATCCTGAGAGCAAAGACAAAAATTGAACAATGAAATGCATCCACATCAGTGGAAGGATAATAGAAACAGCAGATGGCAAAGGCAAGTTTGGAGGAATATACATAGAGAAGATGTTTCTGTCAGGGAAGTAATGACTGTTCAAGACACTGTGTTCAACAGATAAGAACTGATGATTAGAGAAGAACCGCTTTAAAAACTAAAATAGCTGTTCTGAAACTGTGATAAAGTGATTGCAAAACACAGATGCCAAACTATGAAGGGGTTTTTTTTTGGCAGGAGAAAATGGTTGTTTGGCTGACTTCAAAGACAGCTGTACTGGCAACAACTGAATTGTTTCTGGGTCAGTCACATGGGTGTATGTAGCTTGTTTCAGCATGAGTCTTCTCCCAGTTCCCTGTTTCTCTCTCACAGGTTTTCCCCCGTGTCTACTCTTTGATTCTGATGGATATTAATAACAGCATATTTAATGAAAACTCTATGTAAATACTTTATGAAACTTCTGTAAATAATATTTGTGGCTGAAATGAAGAAGTTGTAATGGATATACTGTGTAAAAATACTTTCTGATTTTTAGAAGAAATCATTTGTTCTGTCAATTGCTTTCAGCTAAAATGATGTTTAGTAAAGGAAACACATTGAAAATAATTTTCAATGTTATGGGACTTTCTTACTGTGCTATATCAGCACAAAACTGCACTTCCAAAATTGTTCTGCTCAAGAGCACCACGGAATCTTGAAATATGGATAGTGTTGCAGAGACATAGGGGATGGTAAAGGGAGGGCTTCATGGTCAGTGTGTTGTTCTCTGACATGAATAATGTCTGTTATAACATTAGCCTAGATTTATAAAGAAGTCTTATAGTTTAATTGTCTAAGTTGTACACTGACAGGGAACAGAAAAAACCCTAGGGAAATGATTTGTAAAACACCTGATAATCCCTGGGTCTAATCTCTGCCCGAGTAGGTAAGGAGCCAGGCAGAGCCACATCCTGCAAATTCTATGGAGCTCAAGGAATACCATGTCCTTAATTCAACCTTTGTGCATTAGGATCAATGACCCTATCTCTCTATGCTGGCCAGAAGCCTCATTTTGTGGTTACAGGGCATATGAAGAAGATCTGCTGTGATTCCAGAAGGATTAGTAAGTGTGCAGCTATTTTTTAATGCTATTTCTAATCAAATATATAGTTGTTTCCAAAAGGAATGTGGTTTGTGCAATTAGAGCATCTGTGTTCCTGACTTACTCTGTTTTTGCACCTATTAGGTGTTTTTCACTGCATTTAACATAATGATAGACCAAAATTTGTATGGGTTTTGTTTGGTTTGTGTGGGTTTTTTGTTGGTTTTCTTTGGTAAAATTAATTTTTGTGAATATTTTGGAGTGATTAAGAGAGAGTTGCACATTTTGACAAGGAAGAGACAAAGATTTTTATCATTGATGCAGTGCCAAAAATATATATTAAGTAACACAACATCAGGAAGTGATATATCTACTTTTTCTGATATGATATCTTCCAAATTTGAGATTATGGAGATTTAGCCTTATCAATTTTTTTTTTCTTTTTCCCCACTGAATGGGAAGTTTTCTGCCCAAGTATAAACAAAGGTCGAGTTTTTGTAAAACAACCTACCACAACGATCATGTTTTCCTCATTTTGTAATACAACACTGTACTGGGTTAGTCTTTCTAAATTGACAATCCATGTGTTAATCAACACTATTTATATTCGTCTGGATAATGACTGTAAAAACCCCATTCTAGTCATTATTTCAAATCCTGTCTTCTGCTCCCAGACTTTTTCTTTTTATCAGGCATGATTATAGGGTAGGGAACAATTTGTTTAAAAAGCTGAAAACTGAATGGATTTTGGATAAAGATATTTAGCTACAAACATTAGTCACAAACACTATCATGCAGATCCATGGAAATTAAATCACCATGGTATTAAATTTCTACTTGTTGGCTTTTCAAGTAAAAAGGGTGAATTTTGCTTTCAGTTTCAGAGAGGAAAGAAATAGGAATTTTTTTTTTCTAAATAGAAATGTTGAAGTCTGAGCCAATTGACTTTAAAAGCCACTAGAAGCTGTCTAGTGCTCTATTAGGTTTTTTGCTCAAATTAATGTTTAATGATTTGTAGTTTATCAACACTGAAAAACATATTTTGTGAACTCCAATGTATGCATTTACATGTGACTTGCAATACAGAATCATGTTGTGTGAATAATGGATAAAAAAACTTTGTATTTGCTTTTGCTGATCACATTTGTCACAGGAATTGCTGTCCTAACAGGTAGACAATGCCTTATAGGGGTGATTTTAGTTTTAAAATCATTATTTTTATATTAGTAGTAGAGTTGTCATAGTCTATGGGCCTAAACTAGATTAGTGGGAAGAAGAAATATCTTTTACGAGGTTTAAAAATACATTGGAAATGGTCACTGTTCTTCCCCCTCAGAAACAATCTGAGAACAAAACCTCCTGCTCCGCAGCTCTTGATATCTTAACTCTTATTGTATTGATGCTGTTTTTCATGCATGGCAAAGTGGGTCATTTTAAACACAAAATCCAAAGTTTAAAATAATCATAAGTTCTGCAGTATTCGTTCAGTGAGCAAGTGTGTTTGGAACAACAGATATCTGACACAGCTTGAACTGAAGGTGACCTGACGGTGCCAATCTGCAAATAGTATTTAGTTATATAATTTAATGGCCTTCACATTTTTCTATCTAGGTGTCTGAGGCAGGTTTCCTCTTTCATACAAATCTTGTGGTAACCTTTGCTCCCCAATGGTTTAAATCACATTCTTAAGGGATTAAACTGTTATGACAAAAGAGGAATGTTTAGATATTCTGCTTTGCAGCTAAAAATTTGTCAGATTAGAAATTGTGTATTTTATAATCTCAAGATCAAAGAAGCTTTCCATCAAAGCTTTATGTCTGCTATAATATTTTCCCAACCTTTGTTGAACCTGAATTGTTTTGGATTATCTCACATTGGGTTCACTGAGTATGCCTAGCCAAATGTGGGAAAAAGCTTCCTGCCAAACATTTTAAACATTTCACATATGTAGGGCAGAGGCGGTAAGCCACAGGTATTAGTTTACTGCAGTGGTGAAGCTTGCTTTAACAGTCTTTTTAACTCTACTTTTATATGAAATGCTTTTTGAGATTAGTATGACAGATAAAACCCCACAGGGCAACCGTTTATCTTCCTTTAGGAATACCATTCACTTTCTTTAACCTAGTGACCTAAGTGCTCCTGTAAAGAGTCTCTTTTATAGAGTTTTTACATCTCAATGGATTAAGTATCATTTCTCCACTGAGGAGAAAAAAACATAATTCAATTTCTTTAGAAGAACAGTTTGTCAGAGGAGAATAGTTCTTGTTTTCATCCATCTTTAATTCCAGCAGTCACGTTCCCTAAATAGTCACAAAACTGTGATCATTCAAAGTTCAAATTATCAGTTCATTTAAAATCCACTCACTGAGCCTTTTTATTACATTTTCACTACATATTTGGCAAGGCAAATAGCATACCAAGAAGACAGAGGATAGAGAGTTCAGCTGTTCTCTGTGATGTGTACTACCTTAATAGTGTTTATTGTTATTCGGCATAATATTAGTGAAAAATGCATATTTACAACAATATTTTTTCATTCTGCTAAAAAACATAACATTATTCAGAAGCATATATGCTTATCTATAGAAAACATACATAATCAAAGTAAATCTGAACAACTTCCATAAAGAAATAAACAAAGAAATTGTTTAGACATTTCCAAATAGAAGCTTGGAATTCAGCATTCAGAGCGAGGTGCATTCCCCAGGTTCCAATCAGTACCTTTTGGGAAAGACAGATAAGTTGACTTTTTAATGAATATAATGAAAAGTAATATACCCAAACATACAAAAATGTTAAGTGTCTCTTTTGTATTTGCTCTGTTTGGTTAATAAAAATGTAGCAATGCTTTTAACAAGCTCTTTTGTGCTCTCAGCTCTGTTTGCTTTCAGAAAGACCTGTCTATGGTGAGAGATCTGGCCAGTGCTCAAATGCTAAGCTGTACCATATTTTAGGCTGAGGCTCAGAAACAATTTATTTTTTGTGAAATAAACCTTTACCCCTACTGTTAAAATCTAGAACATAAATTGTTGTCTTCTGATTTTTTTTCTGCATTCTTTTATTCTAACTACTACTTGGTTATAACTATTCTCTGTTCTCTGGCATGTATTTATTTAATTTTCTTTTTTGCAGTCAGTAACCTGTTTTCTTGATTAAGTACTGTGCACGTATCTGCAGGAGTTAGAAGTCATTTTGAATTCCCTGTTCCACCTGCACTATTTTAGGCCCTGGTCTTTTCAATTGCAACATGAAATGGCCCAGTTACTTCACTGGAGCTCTGAAAAGGAGGCGTAACTCACAAATTGCAACTTGCATTACTGTTTCTGTCCATGCTCAAATTCTTTCACTGTAGTCAGAGTCTATAAAAAGCACCGGATGTATCCTGTATTGCAAAGGTTTTATTTTTTAACTCTGTATTATTTAATAGCATTTATACTGATGTACTTGAAACACTTTATAGGTAAGACTACCTGTGGAAAGAGTCTGCTGAAAGCATAGAGCTTGACATTTACTTTTCAAGGGATGTGATGATATCATTAAAAAGTGCAATATCAACGTGTTCAGCTATTGAAGCTGGAAGTAAACTCATAGTGTTTATATTATTTTTAAAAAAACAATATGATAAATACTGTAAGAAAAAGGATTAGAATTTTTTTCATATTTATATTTATGGAAAGATAGATTCATAATATTGGCATTTTTATTGCATCAAATGTTGCAGAATTCTACATTTTCCTTTCCCCCTTTTTACCCAATACCATCTTCCTCTCCCTAGCCTACTGCTGTCTATTCCCTAACATGTTTGTGCCCAGATGCCATGTTTAAAAGAAAAGATTTTTTTTTCATTTTAAGTGTAACTGCACACTTTAGCTCTGAATTTGAATCTAAGTCTCCTACTTACGGGCCACCTGTAGTAAATACCAATCCTCCATATCTAGTGTTTGTAGTCTGTTCTCCTGTGTCTATGGAGTCAGAATGAGACATCCAGTCCTGTAACAGCATCCTCCTAGTGTGTATCTTCACTTATTGGGCCTATTAATTATGAGCTACAATGTTAACATTAACCAGCTAACTTATTTCTAAGTGCCAGAATCTTGTGATTTTGTGATATATGGCAAATCTCTTCATCATGGTGTGAAAAAAAACCTAAAATACTAAAAATACTAAAATACTAAAATACTAATTAGTAGAAAACTGGCATTTGTCCAGGAAAAGCAAATTGTGCCAAAACAGTGCCATTGTAATAAAAAAAGTTTTCCCATGCTCATTTAAGTACAGTAGCTCTGGATCCATTGATCCATTGTGTTTCACCTTAATATGTGATTTCCCTAAAATTAAAGGATAATTTTTAGATTGAAGAAATTACATGAATGTGTGTCTTATGGAGATGCTAATGTATTGATGGAATTGTGTTCTGGTAGATGGATGTAAAAAGTGAAATCTTGCTGACCGGAAAAAGAAAAATAGAGAAGAAAACACAACTTATGCCTGCTGGGATACTTCATCAAACTGTTTTAAAAGACTGAGAAATTAGATTGTACTTGTCCATGGTCAAGGGATTTCTGAACTAGAATATTAAACGTTTGTTAGAATTAGGTTTCAAACAATGTTGGGCGTTTCATGCTTGAGTGACGAAAAGACAATTATTTCCCAGTGTCTTTGCTGCCTCTGGGCATGATTAAATAATGGAATTGTATTCTCAGAAAGATGTGGTTTATTACTTTTAACAGCTTTTCAAGCTGAAGTCTTTATAAATAAAAAGAGCTATAATTTAAAAAAGATAAAAGCCATGTGCCATTTCATCCCCTTGAAACATGGAAGAGAAAGAATTGTGTGCAGTAATATCTCTAACCTTTAGCATGTAGCTTTCTTGAGGTGAATATTCTTGAGGGAAAGAAAATGTGATGCTCCCAGAGCCAGGGGCACTGCTCATACTTGCTTTGTTGTTTTATATTTCTCACAGTAATAGATTATGTAAAAAACATGAGTGAACTGATTGGGATTTGATGAATTTTGATGGTGATTCCACAGGTGGAGAATAAATTAGAAACATCCCCACCACTCCCACCCCATGTTGAGATACTTTATGTAGCTTTGCTATTCCTGAATGTCTCCAAACCCGACTGCAGCATTTGCAAACTCAGCTGCTGCTCAGCAGGGTCAGTCCCAGAGCAGCAGCAGTACCCTGTGTCTGTAGGGTGCTAACAGTCAGGTCATCTTCACGTGTGCCTTCTGGAACAACACTAGGTTAGGGTGCTGGGGTCTTGTGGTTCAGCCCAAGGAAGAAGTGTTTGTGACCTTTCCTGTTCCCACCAGGGCTGTCAGGCTGACTGGTCTCACACAACATCTGGATCTGTGTTGTAGATGCACTCAACCACACCTGAGACCATCCAGAAACATTTCCAGTGAAGGTGAACTGTCATATGAAAAACTACTATAAATAGGATTGCATTTTTTTTTGGTTTTGAGTTAATTTTATTTCTGTCCTTCAGAAAGAGATACTCTGGAGACTATTGCTTGAAATCGTATTGGTTATGATTAGCTGGTGCTACTAAGAGGGAATGTTCTGCCCTTCTCCAAGGCTGGTCATTAATGCTTGTCCATATCTGCTCTCTGGTGGCAGATCTCTTCTGTGAGCCACCATATCATGAAGTCTGTTTCCAGGATTCTGTTCACAGGGACAGTCTTCTGTGAGAATAAGCTTTCTGCTCCCCCTTCACTTCCTGAGGAGTAGTTTAGCTGTATTAATTCCTTCTCTGAGCTACTGTGCATATCCAGAAACTCTGGAGCTGGCAAAGATGGAGAGGAAAGCACAGCTAAAGAGAGGGAAGAGAGAGTCACATTCTTGGTGCTGGGATGGATTTGTGTATAATATAAACAAAATTAAAATGACTGATCTGTTCTGTTGTTTTATTGCATTAAGTCAGGACAACCATGAGGTAGTATGTCTCCATTTGCATCAGGTCTTAAAGATTCTGTATGGTTGTTATGTTCTTAGGATTTTCAATCTCTTTCAACAGGCCACAAAACCTTCTTCATAGACTACCAGTTTTCCTTTATAGTAACCAAGATTAAGCTTTATGACAGCAACTCAAAAAGTAATACCTCTGTGTCCACTCTCTGACACATCATTATTCTGTGATATGTATCAAAGCTCCCCTCTTTTTATCAGATTGCAGAATTGTCCCATTTGTACAACTGCTCAAAGTAAATAAATAACCTAGACAATACTAAGTGCAAATGCAATTGAAGCTATTCATTGTTTGGTCTCACATCAAGGGGAAAACATGTCAAAGGATTTGTCCAACCAGACTAAGGTGCAAAAATCCCTAGATCTAGCCTTGGCATATGGTATCAAGCAGATGTACTGGATATGAAAAATCACAGCTGCCAGCTAGCTGATAGCTACCTAAGAATCAGTCAGTGCTAATATGGTATTTCTGTGCTAGATAAGATCTATGTGGTGTGTCTGTGGGTAACTAAATCTCTGTTTACATTAGGTTGATAAGAATGGATATTGTGAAGAGTGTCTTAGGAAAGATGTATCCATTTGTGACTGCAATCCACATGACAGCTAATTATTTAAAATGAACTCTGCTCTTCCTCCATCAGAAAACTACATCTATAAAAGCAGGACTGAAGTGGCATCTTCTTTGTGAGATCTTCTGAGACTTTGAAACAAAGTACTTGGAGTTTGAATTTCATTTTAATAAGGTCCTAGATGCTGCTGTGGAGTGCAAATGATCTTTAAAGGGAGTTAAGTTGGTCAGAGTAGCAGAACATTTTATTAAAATAGAATCCATGGTGACTAGGTGCAGTACGAACATCCCTGGTGACATTTCCTTTAGCTGTATTTTTCATCTCTTCACATTTCTCTTTCAATGAAATTGTTCAGGTGTCAGCAATGGTGGAATTTTGTCCCATTTATTGTATTACAAACACCACTTGAAGTGGTGCCGGTAAATATTTCTTCCATTGTGGTCAAATCCCTCTTGTTTCTATCACCTCTGAGCAGAATTAGCACTGTCTTATCAGCAATTAAAAAAAAAAAAAAAGAGAAAGAAAGAAAGAAAGGAGCGCTATACACCTCCAAATATAACTACTTTGAGTCCAACAGGCCTGATAATTTCCTCAGTGCCTCCTCTCTATTAATTTGCAACGTTTCCGTTCCTCCCTTTCCTATATCTTACAATTGCAAATAAAGCAATATTTCCCAGATGTCTTAAAAAAGGAGATGAAGATAGTCTATCAGATTCAGTTTTCCTTTTTAAACTAGTGTTGTCTCTAACGTCTACATTAATTAAATAAATGCATTTTTAATTGAAATACATGAAGCTTTCAAGTCAAACTGAGTTCATGTCCTCAGGCACCCTATTAATGGAATTTTGGAGTGACAGTGCATGCCAACCAGCTGGGTCAGGACCATGTTAATTCATCATCAGAGGTTTTTTCTCTGATGGCACAAGCCATTGTAGACTCATTCTAAAAGGGAAAGTCCATGTCTTCACAATTCTTGGAGAAAAAACATCTCATGAAGTCTCAACAGATTCCACATGCAGTTTAGAAGATAATTTAACCATGTTCCTCCATTTAAAATATTTTATTTTACAGGCTGTCAAGTTTTAACAGCAGTTAATGACGTTCATCAACTGGTTTTGTCTTCCCTTTCAAGGACAGAGGAATCATTTACTGTTCTTTTACTCCAAAAGAACTATGCACAAGTGCATTATGCACACAGAACAATAAACAGTTTCTGGGATTCATTGATGTTATTCTCAGAGGACCAAAGCATTTTCTGTCTTTATAAAAAGGAATAAGAGGAAAACATCACAAGTAAACCTGAATAGATACACATCACAATGGGTTATCCTTATGCAAATACAAAGCACAGTCACCATCAGCAATGTCCATACCAAAAAGAAAAAAAAAGCAAAAGGGTGGTTAATTCCTTTGCATTGTTGACTAATGAAGCTTTCAAAGTTATGCACATGCTGCAGCTGCACATTCTTTGTGTTCTGTATTGGCCGCGGTTGCTGGAGCCTGCTCTGTACCTTGTCTGTGTGAGACTTCCCGGAGCTCTCAGGGGGACTTGGCTATCCATTCAGGCTGATTTCCCAAGACTTACCTGCATTTGGTAAACAAAAAATGGCTGGAGAGTCTTATCTGGCCCAGAGGTAAACTGATGTAAGCCTGTATACTTATGTCCACATTATTTTTTCCCTCAAATTGGAATGGCTTTATCCCTACACTACCTGTAGGAAACTCTTTGGGATATGTTGTTTCCTGAAGTTTCACCTGCATAGCTTTCCCTGTAGGCTGTACCAGAAAGATACTGGAGGGACAAATAACCTATTTATTACAAGACATGCAGACCTGAGTGAAAGCTTAGAAGCCTAAGTTCGCTTAAAATATAGTCAGAAAAGGAAGTAAGATGCTGCTCTTATGCAAAACCTATGCCATTTTTTTAAGGAAAAGAATTCAAAAAAGCATAATTTTCCCAAGGTAAAGGCTAGAAGCTTCTAAATCTTTTTAAAATCTAATTTTGGATAGAAAAAATTAGATCTAGTCACTCTCTTTTTAGTAGGGTCTTTCTCGAAAAAGACACTTTCAGCCTTAACGACAGAATCCGGTTACACTTTATTTACCAAATTAATAGAGAAGTGTTTTAACAACTTCATGCTAATCTCAGAGTCCACCTGATCTTCTCCATCTGTGGTCTTTTGAACACTTAATGTAAGAGAGAAAAAGAGCCTTTTGTACAGACTGTGAATGACATTTTTGCTTATTTGGTCTGTTTTACAAACCAAACAAGTGTGTGTGGTTCTTGAATGTTGACCACGTAGGAGGAAAGAGAGCTAGGGTTTTTTTTGTCAAAGGAAAAAACACATTTGGTTTGTGAAGCATTATGCCCACAAACCCAGTATTGAAGGTGGTTAACTTCTGAGATGATGGAACTTTGTTGAACTGTATGCAGGACAATCCCAGTGCCTACTGCTACTACCACTGGTCTTTCCCTACTTAACTTACTCATCTGTCCAAATTCTAGTTTTGGGTTTCTGCCTTCCATCTCAGAGGAGCAAGCAGTCTGAATTCCAAAATGGCCTTTTCTGGCTTCAAAACTTTCCTCATGAACCTTTTGTAATAATCTGTTAAGATACGATTGCCTTCCTTAAAACTTGTGAATATAAATTTTTGTTTCCTTGCTAAACAATTGTTCAGGCAGCCATGATACATACACTTTATAACATAGAGGTTCATAATAGGAATGTAAGAGCAGTCACACAGTTCAGATTAATCTAGTTCAGCAACACTGGCCTTTAAGTGCACATGTAGGGAGAAGGAGAAAAAGAATAACAGCGTGTGATACTTCTTTTTAATGCTTTCCTACTCCTAGTTATTTTCATTTCAAGTATGTCCCTTAACATCTGTAGTTTGTCTATTTAGTAACCTTCTATGAACCTTTCTTTCTACTAATTTCACCTTACCACATATACCTCTTTATATTGACTAGGTCCTTTGGCAGGTTGTTACACAGGTTAACTGCATGTTACATGAAAAGCTACCTTTTGTTTTCTTCTTTGAATCTAATTCTACTAGGCCTTTTTGGCCAGCAACCACCTTTAGCACTAGAAGTGCAATGAGTAATAAGTCTCTGGCCAGCACTGGCTCTGTAGACCTTTGTGTAAAGATCTGAAATCATCTCTTTTCTGAGCAGACTTTTGAGCTTATTAAGTCATTCATGCAACCATCCTAGTAGTCTCTGAACCTTGTTGATACTTATTTTCTGAGATTAGGTGACTAGAATACCAAATTAAAAGTCAGAGATCTATATTCGAGAATAATAATTTCTGGTTTATTCTCAGATTCTTTCATAATAATTCCTGGTATTTGAATTTATTTTTTTATTTGCCTCTGAATACTAAGTTGATGTTTTTGTGGAACAAGTTATCATGTTCTCAAGGTCTTGTTCCTGCAGAGTGATGATCAGATTGGAGATCACCTTGTATATCTGAATGTAAGGAGCTTTTTCCTCATGTTCACAATTTCATAGAATCATAGAATCATAGAAAGGTTTGAGTTGGAAGGGACCTTTAAAGGTCATCCAATTCCACCCCCCTGTCTTGGGCGGGGACACCTTTTGCTAAACTGAGTGTTTCAAAGTCTCATCCAACCTGGCCTTGAACACTTTCAGGGATGGGGCATCCACAGCAACTCTGGGCAATAGGTTCCAGTGCCTCATCACCCTCATAGCAAAAAAATTCTTCCTAATACCTACTCTAAACTTACCATCTGTCAGTTTAAAACCATTACACCATGTGCTATCTTGGTAAAAATACCTCTCTCCATCTTACTTATAAGCCACATTTATATTTTCGAAGGTCACAATAAGGTCTCCCCAGAGCCTTTTCTTCTCCATGCTGCACAACCCTAACATTCTCAGTCTTTCTGCACAGGAGAAAGTTTTCTATATTCATGTTCTTTCTGACATTTTGTTACCCAGTCACTCAGGCCTATTAATCTGAAATTCCTCATTCTCCGGCCTTGTCCTCACCATCTTGAATAGTGTCATCAGGTTATTTCACAGGAAACTTTTGTACAAATGGCTTGACATAATTTAATAATAAAACGGTATGATTTCAGAAATTTGCAAATAATTAATAAACAGCTAAATTTCATTAAAATTGATATCTATGAAATTATGTATTTCTAGTAATTCATCCTATTAAAGTGAGTATAGTGATTTTTTGTTTCTGTGAAAGTAGCAGTAAAGTATTTTTTCAAACACCACTACAAAAAATGTGAGGCTTTTGGCAGTGAGCAGAGAACCTTGCTTTTGACTTGGCTTCCAGCAACAAGGGGGTTTTGTTTTTCTTTCTTTTAGAAAACTATTTGTTGTCAACATACAGTCGTGTCAAAGTCAGTTTTCCTAAACATAACTACCAAAAAGACATGTCCTTTGTTCACAAAAGAGTACTCCAATCTACTTGGTATATTTACTGTGCACTAGACAAGAATCACCCATCTTGAATTGTATTCTTGTGTTTTGTACCATAAGTAAGAGATTCCAGAGATCCCAGTCAAGACCTAAACGTTACATTAGCACATCATTTAAGTGAAGGGCTTTCACATGGAGAAAGTTGCTGCCTGGGATATTGCAGTTGTCATGGTTGAAGGCAGCCCCTGTGCTGTAAGTAAGGACCAGTCAGCTACAACCCCCTCACTCTTTCCAATATCTGCTCCTTCTCACCTCCCTTGACCTCATGCTTTGTACGACAGCTGTGGAAAATCAAATTGTCCTGCAAACCTGCTTTCTCCTGGCCAGCTGTCAGCGTGTGCCAGGACCAGAAGTGCCAGAACCTTACAGCTGTACGTGTATTGCTGCCTGCCCATCTGTAGCATATGCCATATGCCAGTCCCTGAAGTTATCTGAGGAGAGGATCCATCTGAAATGAAACTCTTTCCTCAACCTGAATGTGTTCCTTCCTGCTTTCTCGTCTTCTCCTGTGAACTTTTCTACTAGTCATTTATTCTCTTCTCCCTTCCTCCGTGCTCTAGGGATCATATAAAGATAATTAATTCAAGCTTGTTGCCCACTGCTATATTTTTTTAACAAGTATAAAAAATTCTGTGTGACCTTTTGAGTAGAAGGTGTGGCAAGTACCACTTGTCTTGAGAAGTAATGTAAATGTAGGATTTGCTGCTCCATTGGTTCAGACAAATCTGTTCAGGCAATTTACAGTTGATTTGATTTTCTTTCCCATGAGGTCAACTCAGTGTATACAAGTGGGTTATGAGGAACAAGAGGTTAATTCAAAGATATGGTCAGTTCTGTCTTACTAAAATAAGCGTGTCCATCTAAGAAGAGATGCATTTTCTAGCCTACGTTATTTAAAATGTTTGATTACTTAAATAATGCTTTTCCCCTTAAAATGGAAAGGCAGATATTTCTTCACTTCCCAGATTTCTGAACAGCTTAAAATAAAGGTGGCAAGAAGCCAACATGCTTAGTAATGTGCAGTGGCACTCTGAAGGCAAACATGAACAATAAAAATATCCTTCTGCACAGGCAGACCTGATCACATTTGACTGGAATGTGGATTTCATTATATGTTAAAAGATGAAGCCTTCTGCCATTCCAAAAGCACACTCCTCACCACAGGCGGAAGGAAATTGTATGCAGAGAGAATTTAGGGCAGATGTGCCTTATTATTTTTTTTATTTTTAATGCTAGATGTAGTTGAAAAAGGGATTGAGGTGGCGGACTAAAGGTCTTAGAGCTCTGTAACTCTGACCTGTACACATACCTCTTCTTGTTTAGCCTTTTTACTCAATAGAAAAAAAGTCAAGACTTCTGAGTTCAGCAATATTAAATTTTTATTGCCCATAGGTCATCCTTGTAAGTAGATACAAAGTTAATTTTCAAGAAAAAATAGGATCTTGCTTTTTTTTGTTCTATATTCACTTTCTGTCTTTTCTAAGTGCTACTGGACTTAAACCAAAACAAAACAGAATAGACCAAAAAGTCCAACAACAGTGCTCTTCTGAAATTCTTGATCTGCCTCTTGTCTTGGTTGTTACCTGATGAGTGGATCTGGATTGTTAGCCATATGTTGAAAATTTCACTTGTAAATTATGGGGCTACTCATAGAGCCTAACCTCACGGATCTAACTCAAAAGCTCAAAATGCCTTCTCGGGGTGTCTCATTCTCTCTGTATAGAGAACAGGTGTTCCTCAACTGGAAGCTGACCAACTGCTCCTAAACTTCCTTCCCCAAGTAACAGTGTGAACCCCTTCCTTTCTCAATACTCCTATTTTTCTCCACTTACCCAAAACTATATCTGTAGTAGTCTAGACTGTCATGGAAAGCCACACTCAGGTGCTTTTTAGAGCAATAACAGTGTTGGTAGGATTCTATTTCTCTTGGAACTAAGTTAAAATTTAAAAGGCTCAAATCTGACACTTTGGTAAACGAGAATTATACTCTTCTTTTTTTCCCTTTCAAATATTTATATTGAATAAACCAAATTTGTCTGCATAATTTTGAAAAGTTGCCATCTGGCAACCTGCTTTCTCAATTCATGGCAGAGTGTTTTGTTCCTGCCAATTTCAAGCCTTTGTTTTAAAATCTGTGCTGAAAACAATCCAATTCTCCTTCCCCTGAAGTCAATGGCAGAACTCCCACTAGTTTCTGAGGGAGAAGGATCAAGCCCAGACAATAATGGAAGGTAATTTAAAAAAAAATTCAAAGTATCATCAAAGGAGTTGCACTCCTAATTCTATTTGTTGCTGCTTTGAAAACATAATGGCAAGGTTTTGCATATATCAGTCAGTAGCTCTAGGCAACTTGAAACTGTCTGAATTAACTACTGTACTTCTCAGTAAGGTCTTTTTTTTTTTTTTTTAAGGAATAAATCCCCATGGGAAAATAAAGGAAAACATTTGAAACAGTGCATACAATACTGTGTTTTCTTTTCTGAAAGCTAAAAGAAGCTGCTAAGTAATTCTATTATTCATCACTCAATAAATAGAGATTTTCTGGAGCGGTTGAATTATAGGACATAAGATCATAGCCATGCAGCTTAGGCTGAAATCCCATCAGATATCATAACTAAAAAGAAGGTGACTTGAGCCCCAAGGATAAAATAGGGTTTTTAAGAAACAAGTGGTGATTCACCAGGCTTTAACTCCTACAGAAATCTTTCTATTTATTTTAGGGAGAGCTGGATCTCTTTTTCCTACTGTTTTCTTCAGTGCCAGATTTGAACTATGCCACAGTTGTAGGCCCCTATGGCTGGTCACAAAGCTGAAACTTTGATGACCTCTAATCACAGAAATCTGCACATCACTCCTTTCTCAGGGTGAAAAGCTGTCCTCTGTGTTCTGGCCCTTTTCCAGGTGAATTCCACTCTGCATCCCTGGAATTGCCCAGTATTTTAGCCATGAATAAATACGTATTCCATTTCCTTTGTTTAAAATTGTTGTGCAGTGTTGCTGGTACAAAATGGCTGTGGTGTTCTGATCTGAGATAGCTGTGTGTCACTGGGAATGAAAGTGATACCTGCTGATGGCTCTGGGCTTGTAAATAGCTGTCCTTATTAGAAATGGTACGGATCTTTCCTTCCCTCTTGCAGACTGCCAGTTTCCTTCTAACCTCAACATTACAAACACCCCCCTCCCACACACACACACATATAGATATTATCTGAAAAGGAAATTCAGAGCAGATGTCCAGAGTACTTGCTACCAGCAATCAAGGTTCACAGAACATCAAGTAAAGCAGGACGTAATCTACACAGAAATAGCAGAACAAAACACAGACTGAGATGAGAGGTGGGAAAGTCACCTGCCCCAAGCTGAGTGCAAGCCTAAGGTATGGTTGGTACATAGGCCTTTTTTAAACTCTCACCCTTGCTGTGCCTGCAGGACACCAGGATTTAGGCATCAGTATTATTTTAACTAATGGGCTAGTTCTGCATTTAAGTGATGGAATGTGAGCCATATTGGCTCCCCACAGGTAGAAGGAAAACACTACTCGTCCTACTTATATGCCAGTTAAACATCTGGAATCACTGCGGATGAAGCGAAGAGGGTTGGAGGCTTGGGTTGGAGGGTTGGAGCTGGGTTTTTGAAAGGTGAAGATCTAAATGTTTTAAATTTTGCTTTTAATTTCATTTTCAGTTTCATTCTCTCACTCCTTATTGTATATATAAAATTATTTGTTTCATTTTAAGCACACATAAACTGGCTCCATACAGAAATGTAATGATCAGATCCTACCATTTTATTCAGGTAGGTAGCTTCATCCACTTTTTAAATGTCTCTTTGGTGTAAGACGCCATAGAAAGCCTGGTGGCTTGGCTGTAACTGCATGTTATTTACCCCAAACCTTCTCTATGAATGGTGTGTAGCAAATGCAGGACACTACATATGGCTCCAGGCTGGGTTTTATGTGTGAAATCTTTGTAGGCTTCCTCTGATTCTTACAAACACAGTGATGTCTTATCTTTGAAAGGAAATAAAAGTCCTTCAAACTGTTTGGTGATGGAAAAACCTAAAACAAAACTGTTACATTTAATCCAGTCAAAGAAAAGGCAAACATTTGAGAACCACAAGGCTGGGATTTTGACTCATGGTGTGAAGCTAAATGTATTTGAACATGGGTTTGTATTCTTACCCATTTTTTCTCAGGATGTAAGGATATCCTGAAGTACATGAATGGAAGTGATGTTATTGACATAACAGTAAAAAAAAAGTTTTGTTCCCACTGCATGCTAGCTCTTACAACAGCTTGGATGTAAGCTTTCATTTCCTGTGGCACTAGGAAATGTGTATATTCAGCGGGGATCAACAGGCAGAATTATTCAAGGGAGACAGCGTTCTTCAGTAGTTGCAGCAGGGAACTTTGAAAGGTCCTGGCCTGGTTTCAGCATCTTTCTGGGTCATTCTTTCACTTGGTGACCTTAGATGGCTCACTTGACCTCAGTCAAACAGCTGCAAAGGCAGGTAAAAGAGCTCTGCACTGCAGAGGAGGTACGGGATCTAAATTGAGCCTCCCTGGGGAAACAACTACTATATTTTGAACTGACAGCATTTGAGATTTATGGATGTAAAAAGTGTTGAAAAGTAAATCACTTCTAGTATCTGATTATGAAGCAGTGGCCATATATTCTCCTTCATGGATCATTTCAAAGTCCACATTGACAGCATTAGCTGTTGTGCCCTTCACGTGTATGGACTTAAGCTGCCTAAACAATGATGAGCTAGCTAACAAAGATAAGTATTTAAGGAAGATAAATTCTTTACCTGCTGAACTCTGATGGTCAACAAATACAGAGCCTGCAACATTTTAGAACAGCTTTGCTTAAGCCAGGCGACGTGACAGACCATGCACAGTCGGGCTCTGCAGGCCTCCGGAGCATTGCCAGACAGAAGGTGCAGCGAGCCAAGGGCATTCTCCTACCTGGGAAGAGGCCATGCCCACCAGAGGATGGGGTCAGGAGTGTCCTATGGCAAAATACATAGCAAAAGTCACTGCTAGCATGAATGAGCATGACTATTTGGAGGTTAATGCTGCTGTGCATTCACTTTCCCCAACAGGATTTCCCTCCTATTATTTAGTTTTATTCATTAAAATATTCTGATATAGTTATAGCCAAATATTCAAGAAATATTAAGCGTTCATAAAAAGAGATACATATTTTCCAATACTTAGTGCCACCTCACATCCTATGAAGCACAACTGGAAATTTCCAGAATGAGATGTGTAATATTCAGAAATAATTTTAAATTGACCTGAATTAAGTCTTAAATTGGATCCTATGACAATCTTTATCTCAACTGACACAGGGTGTTGCTAGGAAAAGAGATTTTGTAACTTTTATCCGGTGTCTTGAGTATAAACTGCCACTGATAGTGCTGGAATGATCACCTCTGGTGAGATTTGATATTCAAATGATATTTCTAAAATGTAACCTCATTACTCTAGACTTAGTTCAGGCACACTGAGAGCTTCATAAGATTTGCTGTGGACTTTTTTTTCCCCTTCACTCTCCCCTTCCCATTTCTCCATTCCTCTCTTCCTTTCACCTTCACCTTTCTGCTCTTCCCCTTCCCTTTCCCTTCCCCTTTTCCTTGTTCTCTTCCTCCTCCCTTCTCTTCCTTGTTTGCCTCTCCCTCTCCAGCTCCCTTTTGGTTTTATCCCCTGCTCCTCCCCAGCCCCTACATTGCCCTTTCTTTTTGTTTTTCCTTTCAAACAGGGAAGGAGGAAGGGAGGATGGGTGATAGAAAAATATATGCAAATTTTTTAATCTTGGTTTTCTTTGTTTTCTCAGACAGGTGTCTTCTTTCCTGATCTGATTTCAGTCTTGCTGGTGCAAAACAAAATTAAATAATGTATAGCCAGAGATCACACCATGAATCACTTGTTCTCACTTTGGGTTTCCAGTCTAAAAGAATCCCACAAACACAAACTTCAAACAAAAGCCTGAATATCATTTATGAAAGTCCAAATCCTGGAAAATCCACAGAGGATTAATTTTTTCTAAGTTACTGGTTAAAAGTACCCGTTAAAAATTCTGGGAATCTCTAGATGTGATTGCTGCACAAATAGAATTTGTTGTCAGATTTTAACCCCATTTTTAGGCTTTTGTTGTTTATCTTATCTTTAGAATTATATCCACACACAGGATTATCTTCTCAGTGTTTTATGTGGGGAAAATCTTAAATTAGTGTATTTTTCCTTGTTTCTTGTTGGTTCATTTTATGGTTATTGCTTATAGAATTAAACATTAAGTTGTTTTTTTGACAACAGAGAACAAGCTGATTGATAGAATTTACCTTCTGTGAAATCAAACAATGGTTTAATCCTGGACAGGAAGCCTGTGTTTTATTATTACACACCATAAGCCAAACACTTTTTTATCATACAGTGAAAGATTTTCACGGTTCCTGTACTGAATGTTACAAAATGTGTAGGCATTTTTCTAGAGGAGTTGCATAAAAATACTGTAGAATTTACAAAGGAATACAGGAATCTGGCTTGTTACATATGAAGTCACTGGAAGGGGTGAGTGTGTGTTTATTTGAAACTGAATTTGTGGGACAAACAGAAGTATATGTACATATGTGCATACACACACACACATACATATAATTTGCTCAGATAACCTACATTTGACCAAGTTAGCATAAAACAGATGCCTATTTTCCAGACACATCCTGGACTGAAGAAATAAGTATCAGCAGTCATTTTCAAAGCTAGGACAGGATAAAGAGTAGTGCACAGTACTAGGCTAAGCCCCCTGTAAATTTTGGTATTTGATTATGTTCACTGGTCATGGCTGCAGTACAAACAGGTAGTTATTATAAAGTAACAGATCCACTGAGAGTGAATTGACCAAAGGGATATTCCAGACCATATGACATCATGTTTAATATATAAAGCAGGGGGAAGAAGGAGGAAGGAGAGAATGTTTGGATTGATGGCATTTGTCTTCCCAAGATGTTGTTGCCTGTGATGGGGCCCTGCTCTCCTGGAGCTGGCTGAACACCTGCCTACCCATGGGAAGCAGTGAATAAATTCCTTGTTTTGCTTTGCCTGTGTGTGTGTGTCTTTTTCTTTCCCTAAGAAACAGTTTTTATCTCAACCCATGACTTTTCCAGCTTTTACTCTTCTGATTCTCTCCCTGATCCTGTTTCTGAGGGAGTGAGAGAGAGGCTGCACGGGGATTGGCTGTGGTTAAACCATGACAGACTTAGTTTTTATTTTTTTCTTTTTTTCTTCCCCGCTCTGTTTTGTTTCTCCTGGAATGAAGAAGGCATTCTGAAACATACTTTGCTCCTCCCGTCATCATGTCTGACAATACTATATGAAATAGATTCTTGAAATAATATTGTTTTACATGACGGGATGTTTATAAAAATATGTTTTAATATGACTAATCGTACTAATTCTGTCATACTTAACATTGAACTCTTGCACTCTCATGTGGGGACAGAGACTATTAGTAATTAGTAATGCCATTTGCTTTTGTGAAAATATGCTAAATAATGATAATTCATTGCAAAATTTGCAGCAAGTGTTATGATTTTGCTGTTTAGAGAAAATATAATTTTGATAACAGTTTTTCTATTCAAGAAAGGTCTTTTTACTGAGGAAGCATATAAAACTGGCATAATACAGATGTTAACACGTGTAAAGATAATGTATCAGATTAACTGATACATTTTTTTTAAAAAGGACCCATGTTCAGGTATCACTAATCATAATTTATGAGGAATGAGACCTAAAAAACGTTTTTGGTCTATGGAAAAAATTACTTTCCTCTAAGCCCGTTGTAACTCATGTATCCCTAAAAGTGTGTGGGTACAAGATCCACACTGATACTGAAGGAATTACCTACCTTCCTGTGGTGAAATTAACAAACAGAAGTAATTAAAACATTAACTAAAATAGTTACCTGAGGACTTAACTTTAAGCTTCTTGGATGATTCTAATGGCCAAATAGTATTTCTCATATGATTAAAACTGAGCAGTGAAGGGAGGTTAAGTCATCCTTATTAAAAAGTTTACTGCTTTTTTTGGGTTAAAAATATTTTCTTTTTTTTTTTAGGTATTATTGCTTCAGAAAGTAGTGTTGAGTAAATTTCAGCATGTATGTGAAGAGAAACAGGAAATTCCAAACTTAAAACAAATAAGTATTGCCTTATAAGTTGGAATGCTTCTGTGATTTTTCATTAAGACTTTGGAGGGACATAAGGTTTTCAAAAACCTCTTAAAAACATTTTTCTGGGGAAGGACCCAGATAATAATCGTTCAGATTGTTAGGCAATAAACATGCAGACAGACTGGAAACACTTGAGAGTTAAGATTTTCCCCGTGCCCTAATTTTATTAGGAAAAAGTTTTATTGATTAAGCAATAAATTCTATACTAACATTAAGCAGAACTGGGCAAGACACTTTTGCTTGATTTTTTTCTCTAATTTTAAGCAGAAATATTGGCATTTCTGAGTTGCAAGGAGACTGAAGTAGTCTGTGGAGCCTGTGATTGCAGTTCAGCACAATTCTCTGCACAATGGCTGCAGCAGTTGGGGAAGGCAGTAGTCCACAGCAGCCCCAGCCCGAGCCCAGCTGAACACACAAGTATTCATCAAATGAAAAAACAGCCCAGAGTTTATGGGCAGCCTCTGCACGTGGGAGGTGTCTGACTGAAAGGCACAGAACTCTGGTTTTTTCCAGTTGTCCTATGGAGCTTGGTCCCACACAGGATTTGCCTATGGAAGTGATTTTCAAATGCTTCCTCGATGCCTGCATCCCTCATGATATCTCATATTTTCTCATCTCATCTCATCTGGCCTCATCTTATGCTTTCAAATGTGAAACTTACATTCCAGTTCTAAGAAACAAAACAAAACAAAACAAAAAAGTAATGAAAATATTGGAAATAAAACTACTGTAATGCTACTCACTGGCAAATATGTATGCCTGAGGATGAGCCATATGCTTCAAATTTTATGTATTACTATGTGGAGGGTTAAAGGCACACCTTGTGGATATGTTATGAGATATGTCCACAATATTTCTGTTCCCAGGGTATTACACTCATGCAAAAAATGTCTTCAGCCTCATGGCAGTGCCATATCTGTGTCTCTAAAGGGAACTACAGACATAATTGCCCTCAGCTGAATCAAAAATACTACCAAAATATTTGTCTTGCAATAGGGCTTTTATTTACATATATGTAGGAATACAATTTTCATAATTTATTTCCAAAATTAATAGTTAATGTTTGCTATATGTTTATTGATATTACTTTTAAAAAGAACAGAGGCCCAAATTAGTCCCCATAATTCTCAATAATATTTACTTAAGATATTCCTTAAAGAACAACATTAAGGAATATGTTACAGATTACCTACAAGGACTTTGTGATGGATGAGTCAGAGTAACAGGATCAGACCCTTGTTTTAGGGTTCCATTACTCACATAGGTTGAAATTTGGAAGATGCATTGGACCATTAACCAACATTTGAAAATAAATATGTTGAAATTACTTTTCTTTCTGAAAGCTGGGAGAGCTTCAGAAACATTTTCTTTTCTATTTGTCTTCATTGTTTTATTGCTTTTGGTTTCAGCTAGAAGCAGAAATGGCTTGACAAACCCAAGTAGAAATATGTGTGTGTATATATATATATGCATGCACAGACACGTATGTGTACATATGTATTTGTCCTTGAGCTATTTTGGATAAAAGGCCTCCTTAGGTAAAATGTCCCTACCAGTGACTTAGGAACTTGAATGGTGTGGAGTTTTGACACGAGTTTCAGTTTTGCCATGAGTTTCAGTTTTGCCCCGAAACATGTTCTTATGAAGATCATCAGCGGCACATCACAGAGCTTCTCTTATCAGAGGCACATCACAGAACTTCTCTTATTGGCCAAGTCAACAAATCAAAGAAGTCTGAGGTTCCAATATGTTCATATTTTTGAAGTTCTAAATAATATTGTTGTAGCTGTTGCTAATCTCTGCTTTTCTAGTACTCTTATTCTTCATCTGCTCTGGAACAAGAAGTGTAAATTGCAGCTAGTATAACCACAGCAAATCAATTCTCACTGTGTCCTGCAAAGTCAATTAGGTTCTATTTGTAGGTTATATGTTGCTATTTTGTATTTTCTTAGTAAAATTATTTCAATAATATGCTTGCTACTGAATATTTTAAAATTTAGAAAAAGGCCTACTATCTCCAGTGAACTCTACGTCTGTGAATTCCCATTCTTTATAATAGAATAGAATTATGAAGCACAAAAAAGCTTTTATAATTATATGAAAAAAAATTAGGAAGGTACTTTGCAATTGTTAGGCTTTTTAAATAATAAAATAAATTTTTTGACTTGCTATAAAGATACTTTGACATGCAAAGTAATTTAGTGGCAAAAATATAATTTTTATTAAAATCAAGTTTTATCAGAAGTTGCAAGAGGCAATTTCCTGAGTACACTGGAATTATTCTGTTTTTCAAAAGCTGCAAACATATTGTTTAACTGAATATGTTTAACCTGTTTAACCTTTTCTACTCCTTTCAAATTTATTGTTCTCAGTGGAGAACCAGGAGAAAATGAAAAAGTAAGATTTACCAGCTACACCTACTTTTGCAGGCATTTTGAGGGCCCCATATTACAGACTACACCTCCTTGCGCTAAATATTTTTTAATTCTGTGGCATAAAATTATCTGATGTTGCATATTTTCAGTAAATCAAAACCAGATAGCAACTTATTTTCTCTCTGCTCTGTCCCGGGAAAGTCCAGAAATAAAAGGAGTGTCAAGCCACTAACAAATGATGTTTAAGAGAAAATGGATTCCTACTGACATCATTAAGTCTGTAGAATTATTTTTATAAGGGTACATACCTAGGTCCTACCAACTTTTCCCGAGAAATATTTATATAAAGAAAAACATGAAGTGTTAGAGCCTATCTTGAGAAAACGAGCAGTTTTTTAAATATGCAGTTGCATTTTCAGCACAGTTGCTTACTCTAAATTAGCAAATCTAAACGTGTATATGATAATTTACTGGAGCTAGTTATCAGCTTTTATGGGAAAGTTTATTCTAAAATCGGTAAGAAAATTTGCATACATTGCGGAAAAGCAGAAAAGTGTGATCTGAAAAATGTATTTATCTAGTTAATTAAAGTTTGATTTAACTCTTAATGGAAAATTATTTCACAGTCATAGGATTTGGTAAAGAGCTATTTTGAATAATTAACTTTAAAAGTTATTAGATTGGTCAAAATGCCTGACTCATTATCAGCCAAAACCTGCATTTCAACAGCTATTGTTTTATTTGTACTTCTAAAATGAATTTCTGTTTTCCTACAAATTCAAGAATGTGGATATACAGAAGCAATGCTGGTGTTCATGAACATATAGTTTGAAATGGAAAATATATAAAATTAATACAGCTATTCATGGAAGAAAAATATCAAGAAATAAAGGACTGTTTTTCTATAATTAAATTTCATTGATTGTCCAGGCCAAATTTCTGTGTGTCCATGCCTCATATTCCCCTTCCATAATATAGCTTTTATTTCTTTATTGCAAAATTAAGTCAGATCCACTTTGATATTAAATGATACTATGTAAACGATGAGCATAGTGTTGTCTAAGAATAATGAAGGAACTCTTAAAGGAAGCCACAAGTATTTCAAACTCTGTAAGGCCATAGGTCTTTTTCATTTCTTTAAACACTGTAATTTTTTTCTTTTTTTTTTTCCCTTTATGATGAATGCAAATAATGAATGTACAATACTCCTCAACCTATACCAGGATACCCAGCAGTTAAATTTCTGATGATAAAGTTAATGGCTTTCTCATCAGTTAAATGGCTAATGATAAAAATGGTTGCTGAGAGACAGAACAAAAGTGGCACGGGTGCACAGTCTTTAATAAGTCAGTCACAGATCTAATCTTGTTGCTGATTACATTTTGAAGGGGTTTGTCCAAGAATACTAGAAACAGGAACTGCCTGGAAACTTCCTGAGACATTCCTTAATCAGAATATCTATGAGTTGTGAAGACTAAGAGCCTTTCATTTGGATGCCTTCGCAGCTGAAGGGGTCAATTTAGGCTAACAAGAAACACTAATTACAGTGCAGCCAAGTGGCCCAGGCACACTCCTGGGATGTTCACTCCCTACTTTGCCTCTGTTTCCAACACATTTCATTAGAGAACAGTAACCATATCTCTGTGGAATATTCTGTTCTCTCTCAGAAACATTGATTGGTGTTTTTTATAAATTATAGTAACCCAGACAAAGCACACCTGTTCAGGCAGGTGGTTTACATTGGAAGTGGGGACATGAGGTAATTCCAGATTTTAAGTGAATATCCCAATCACTAGGCCACTGATTTTATCTGGGAGTATCTCTCTTTCTTGCATGTCTCTGGGATTCCATATGGCAAACTAATAAAAAATTAAAAATGCAAAATCAAATACTAAATTCCTCACAAGGCCTAAAAGGAGCTTGCTTTTCCATAGAAGCTTTACAGCCTTTAAACACAAGGGACACTAATAAGATCAGCAGGAAACACTCAACTCCTTGAAATGTGTCCATTTTGCAGCTACACAGATTTCCAGCTGGAATGTCCCTGATAATAATTAATTTCCCTCTACAGCACTGTTTTCATTCCCTTGCTGGGAAGAGCACTACAAAACCTGGCTCTGCTGTAGCATCTGGGAACAAAAACAAGACACTCCCACTTCTCACTGCCTCTTTCTCAGAACTAAACTCAGGTGGAAATTTCACTCCCTCTATATTGCTTTGATTAATGAGATGGTATCAGGTCCAGGGCTAAATACACTGTAGAGTTCATAAAATGTTTGATTTACTGGAACTCTTTTTCTCCTGATGATTAATACAAGTGCAATGGACTGCCATTCCCAATTGTTTTGTCACATCTTTGCTACAGAACTGGAGCCTGTGTTGGAACTGAGGCTCACTTTAATTATTGAATTAATACAATTTCATGGTTGATATGCTTCTTTCTCACCTCTGGGCTTTATATTTGCTGGTCTGCTGTGATCTTTTTCCCTATTGGTGCAACAAGAAATTAATGTATTTGCTTGTTGCTCATGCATTACTATCCATAACAATACCAAATTAAATTTTGCCCAAATAAACAGTGTCTTGCATCAAAACTTTTCCCTGCAGTCCCTTATACATTTAAAAATAAGCAATACATCTTTCTTTTCACAGTTCCAGGCTTACATTTCTATTGCAGGGTACCCACATAAAAACTATCTGTTATCTATTTGAGTTTTATGTTTATTTCTTGAAAACTGTGGCCCAGATTACTGAGGCATAGGAAATGCCCTGGCCTGTCCCTGAGCATCACTGTGCTATAACCTGTTCAACCAAAACAGCAGCCACAGTTTAGATTGCAGAGTATTAAAGCATTCAGAACATTTAGACAGCCAGAATATGTAAGCCTTCATCTAACACAGTTTCTTTATCATTAAGCCCACATTCAGATATGTCTGTTCAACATTAAAAAAAGGATAGTCACCTGTGGTGGCAGAGTTCCCCATCAGCTGCAGTAAAAGAAATTGCAGTGGAGGGGTATTTGTTTTAGTCTTTTGAAATGCTGCCCACCCTTTTCAAAACCCTCACAGTAGGACAGGCTGAAACTTAGCAGAGAGAAACTTATGCTGGATATATGACAGCTTATCACTTCCTTGCACCATATCATCTTTAAGCTATTTAAGTAGTCTCCTATCATGGTGATAACCTTGGCTAAGAAGGCAATACATTGCAGAAAATATAAGGCCATACTTATGGAATATTGAATTTGTGTGATTATAAAAGTATAAAAATTAGCCATAAAATTAAAGCATTGAATCAAAACCTTCTTCCTCACTAAAGTTTCTTTGTTCTCATCTACTTTCTTGTCCCGTAGTGTACTGTAATTGTGGTTACTTCATTCTCATGACTTTTTTTCTGCTCAAATTGAGGAGGAGAGATGATTACTGCTTCATTGGCTGACCTGGAAGAACATGCAAATAACATAGCAATTAGCCTACGGAGAAATGAAGAGTTATTCAATAACATAGTGTTATGGGGAAGGTGGGATATGCTCCTTTCAGTACCTGATTATCTTAATATGTAAGCAATTTTTATTTGGTGTAGTGGAGGGGTGGGTTTTTTTCCCACCTGAAACTGTTCATTATGGTATGACTCCGTTCTGTTAGTAATTTCAGAGAAACCACAAATATCTTTCAGCAAGAAAACTGTTAAGTATATGAATAACTTCATGTTCATCTGACACCTGAAGAAAACAAAGGGAAAGAGAGATTTATTATGGTAGTCTCTTACTTAAAAAATTAATTCCCTCACAATCCTTTATACTCCAAAATTCCAAATTCAGACAGATTAAATTGTGACTGTGAGAGCTTTATGCTCATTTACTTACTACTAGAATTATTTTGCAGATGGAAATGTTCAGAGTTAGATGACCTCCTGTACAGCGTTTACTCAGGGGAATATTTAATTTTTCTCAGGAGTTATCCTTGGGAGTTATATGTCATTGAACTTCCTCCTGGAAGAGGGATTTCACATCTGAGTAACAGTTGCCAAGTTTGGTTCTGTATTTGTCTTGCACTTGCTGAGCTTAATATGAGGGAGACACACCACATTGTGTCAGTACAACTGAACTTCAGGTAGCCTTGCTGATGCAGGAAATCCACATTTTGTATATTCTTTCTTTCTTTCAGAGTACATATTGAAAGTACATTTTCATAAATGGATGTTATACAATAGCATGTTTTCAGAGCCAACAAAGACCTTGGGAAAGTTAATGTTTTGCTATTATTAACTAATCAAGAAGCTGTACTCCCTGCTCATTTTTCTATGCAACGAACCATAATTATTTTGTTGTTGGGTAATATTTAATTTTTATGGTACATTACCTGATCATGAATTAAAAAGGATGTTCAATGGAGTCTGCAGGCATAGTATGTTAAGGTTTTTTTAAATTTAAAGAATTAATTAAACTTTCCAAGTTGTTGTAGTTATATATATATATATATAACTATATATCTCACAGCAAACCAATCCTATTTTAAACATTTAGATTATGACTAGAATATTCTATACTAGAAGCTATACAAGGCTACCATGTTATACATTGCTTGTATATCCACATGATAACTGTTGCATTTCCAACACATTGATTTTTGTGGAAAATATCCAAAGAAACCTCATGCAAATAAGAAATTAACCAAAGAAAATTCAGATCCAGCTGGAAAAGGGTTTCATGGAGGATTTTGAAAAAGAAAACTGTTTGGGGACAAAACTATCACATCAGTTGCCTCTATTTCAACTAAGAAAGCAAGAGTTTCTCTCCTGTTGCAGCTTAAAATTTTTAGTTGAGCAATTTTATGAAATTGTCTCAAATAGACCAAGGATTTTTTCAACTGCCTTCTATTGCATTTTGTCTTGTGTAAGTCAAGCCTGATAACACATCCTATCAAATAATCATTTTAAAGTTCTGTGTGTTTAATAGGAAGTTGTAAATTCTACCTACATAACGGCTGAATTAGGAAGAGCCAGCAGGCTAAGGGAAGAGCTAATTAACCTCCATTTGGCATGTCTGCAGTTTTCTGTCCAAGTCTGGGACAGAACAAATATCACAATCTGGACAGAGTCTGGTGAAGGGACATTTATGGACAGTTTGGGTGTGAAAGAACATAACATACAAGAGAGACTGAAGGAATGGGGTTTGCTTAGCCTGGAGTACAGAAGCAAAAGGAGAGATCAAATTGAGTCTTCCACTCAGTAAAGGAGGATTACAGAGAAGAAGCCAGAGTCTTTTCAGAGACCTGTATAGCAAAGACAAGAGGCAAGAGTCACAAACTGTAGCAAGTGCAACTGATTACACATAGTTTCTGCCCAGAGGCCACCTTCCAGAGATGAATCTCCACGGAAAGAAATGCATCCTCTTTCTCAACTATGCCTTTGCAACTATTTTTGTCCAACAGAAAAATGACTGTTTGCCTCACACTCCTTTATAGCAAACCTGGGCACAGATGACTGCTATTGTCTCCTCACTATTAGTGGAGTTAGGCAGCCTTTTCCTTGTGAAACAAAATCTTACATTTGTCTCCTTAAGGTGACTGAAAACTCTTTACCAGATATTGCTCACCTGAAAATGTCCAGTTCCTGTTACTTTTAGCTTTCCATAGTAACTACAGATGACATATTAAAACTTCAGAGGTGAGGCACAGGATAGAGTGTTTTGACCAAGCACATCTACTCTCACCCCCATCACGTACAGCCACACATGCACATCCTTTGTATGGTTATGGTGGCACATTTTCAGATCCCAGAACTGCATGACAGGGAATTACAGTGCAGGGGAAGTAAGAGAAAGTTGACATTAATGGCCTTATCCGTGTTTTGACCCCCATGAACACACCACTGTGACTTCCTGTTCACTGGTTCAGATAAACCCACTCTTTCACAATAATTTGTACATGTGGCTTGCCTTATTTCTGCAAAAAAACCCTAAATGAATAAGTTTTTAGTATGGCATATTTTCATAAGTTCTTTTAATGTTAATGTGGAATTGCAATTATGTAAAATTAAATCCTTTAAACTGGATTGAATAATAATAATAATAATCCTCAATATGTTGGCATATTGTCAGATAATACAAGGCATATTCCTATTTTCATCAACATTTTCTCATTCATTAAAAATAAGGATGAAAAACCTGCACTTTTTTGATTTTAAGATATCATTCACTTTTTTGAATTCTTTTTTTTTATTAATGTTTCTGGATCAGAATCTTGGGTTACTTCACAGTGTGTAGGTAAGCTAATTTTTTCTCTCGGAATTGTTTTCAAGATTTTCTACTTGATTTTACAAGATTGTGTTTGTATCACTATTGTGTAACCCACCAAAAACTGGAAAGAATATATGTTAAAGAGGATTCAGGAACTGATTTAGTTTGGTCACTTATGAAGTGCCAACATCTGAATCCAAATGAATGAGTCCATAATTCAGTTTCTTTGCTCTCTAGTCACACATGATAAGTATCTATGGACACTAAATCTTCCAGACACATGCAATCTTCTATTCAAGCATACAGACAAAACTTTAGTTCAAATATCCTGTTGACTTAGCTTAGTCAAGATCCGGAAACTGTTTCTCTCCCTAAATCCCCTGATTCATTTGTCATGCTCTAAGCATGACCACAGGAGCAGGTTATTCACAGGATAAATTTCATGCCCCTTTTAACTTTTCCGCAGCAGCACAGAGAACTGAGCCAGCTAGTAGGTGACCCAGCTTCAGCTCTTTTTCAATGTCAAAGAATTTTGACCCAGCATTCCCTCTCTCAACAAAAACCTGCTAACCCCTGGAAAAAAACCCACACTGATTCTCTACCATTGAATTGATGTTGTGTCTGTCTACAGAAACTGTATGAAGTCTAATTCCAGCATATTTCTGAGGACCTTTCAAGAGAAAAATTGAGGAACAAATTGCATATTCTCCTCTGTGGGCTGTTTCTAAATTTCATCCATTTGTACTTTCACTTCAGGTGCTCACATGAACCAATCACTTTGGAACTTCTTTAGAAGGCATAAGGAAGCCTGCACACCTGTCAGAAAACTTTAGCTTCCCTTCTATTGACCTTGGAACCTGGAATATATTCCATCCCGTGCTTTTTAAAGAGCCCAGATCTGTTGCTGGTTCTAGCTTCTACCCTTGAGCAAGGAGGTGGGGTGACAGATGGTAATGCAGGCTGAGGTTCTCCTGAAATCCTTTTTCCTTTGTCTTTCCCACATTTGAAATTACATTTCAATGCCCTTCATGCACACGTTCCCTGTATTTTGGGGTGTAACTTCATGCTGGTGGCAGTAGCAAAAGATCAGATTTTTTTCAAGGTTTTCATATATTCTATTATAGATATCAATTAGGTTTCTTTGAAAAGAGAATACCTACACAAAAAGCAATTTTCTCTCCTTGTAATATTCTACATTGCACTAGATATTGCTGAAGTTATTGGTGTCTGAATAGCACTGTTCTCCCTCATTACCCCACATCTCTGCTTGGTAGTGCGATGAATTCACAATCCTGTATTTATGACTTCACATTCCTAACCACAGAAACAATCTGTAGTAGCACAAACTCAGTGCCGAGGCTTTACTTAAGATCTGACTGGTAAAGCAGAAAAGGACAGAAGAGAAAGGTTGCTACTACAGCAGAAATAATTTGAAAAAGAGAAATGAATACATGAAATGATCATAAAAAACCTTTCTAAACACTGAGAGATTATACATCTTTCTTTCACCCATAAATAATCACATATTTTAATTCTTTTGGGTAGCACTAAGCCAGAGCTTTTTTTAACAGCAGTTCAAGGCATTGGCTGTGATGTCTTTCTATTTAATTAGGAAGAAGAAGGGAAAAAAAGGTGTGTTGTTAGGTGGAGGGAAAGAAAATCCTCTGTCACCTGGCCAGATCCTGAGCTCTATGTGTAGTTTTTTAGCTTTCAAGAATATAGTGATACCACTACATCTGGTTCATCTGCCCTGCAAAGATTGATAAATCAAGCGACAAAGATGAGAGAGAAAGGGGACATAGTTGGCTAACCAGAGGTATAATTTTGTATTTTGCAACTGTTGGCAGAAAGCACATGGAATGTTCACCAGAAAAACTGGATGGAGTTGTCTCGTTTCCCACTGCTGACTGTAAAAGAGAGGCTGAGTTCCTCTGGACCTGGAACTATAACTTTCCATCTAGAAAAAAACCCTCTGATGGGAACAGGGGTATTTACACTGCTCTGAATGGAGCTTGAACTAAGACTTGCTGACTGTAGGAGTCACTACATGCTGTGCTGGTGAATTCGCCAACACTCGCATTACATTTTGTTTGATCTCTACTCAAATTTCCTTATACGCTGTCTGAAGAAGTTACCCTCAAATCTGGTCCAAAGTTAGCAGCTGCAGTGGCTGGCTCCCAGTGCCGCGATCCAGCGGGCTGCAGTTGTCTGAACACGACTGCAGCCAGACTGCAGTAACCCGTAAAGGCAATAGTCACAGCAGGAAATGCTTCTCTGCTTCTTCCTGCCAAAAGAGTTGGATGAGGCAACAAGCTGGGATGGGAATGCTTTTTACAGCTCCTTCTCCTGTCCCCTTTCCTCACCCCTCCAGCTGTATCCTGCAGAAAAGATGTCCCTTCTTTCCCAAATTATCCATAGGCATGGGGACAGGCAGCCACTGAGAAATACGAGAGGGGGATGATGTTGCCAAGCCATGAACAGGCAGGGCATGTCTCCCTCCTTCCCCTTTGCATGTTCTCAGGGCCAAGAGTTCACTTTGTCTTTGAGGCAGTCCTCAGAAGGAGGAGGTAATTGCTAAGGAAGAAGAAACTTGAGACAGACGGAACAATCTTAAGACAACATTCTTAATGTATGAAGTATTTTTGTCTCATATTCCTTCATCTATGCTAAAAATTATGAACTTTGAAGTCTTCCATGAATTAGACACCTATGGGAAGAGCAGGTATTTGATCAAGATTTATTTTAAAGGTAATTATTCCTTTTAAATCTTTGTGTAGACGTGACGTTCTGGGGAAGACTTTGTCAGAAAGCTACAGTCATGCATAATTCTGTGAGCATCAAGATCTATCAGAATATTTCAAAATAAAATAGAATGGGATTCGTATAACACTGAACAGTCCCTGTTTGAATCACTATTAGGAGGTTACCCCACCCCTCATAACTGTGTTGATTCCACCTCATGACATCCTTGATTACTGTCAAGCTGCAAAGGCTGCCTGTATCCTACATGCTTTTGATTATAGTGATATTATGAGCACCATATGAATTCACACTAAGCAGGGAGTAAGAGATTATTGCTGCCAGATCTCAGGCACTGAAGGAAAACAAACCATTATTTTCCCCTTGAAGCAGTACTTCTTTCTGTTGCCTTCATATGCTTTCTATATTGTTTTTATTCTCTGTGTAAATACAAGTGTAAGAAGTGCTACATAAAGTATATTACACTTGCTAAACTTTAAACCATGCTAAAACATCCTTGAAGCACTGCATCATGGACTGAAAGACACTTCTCCAACAACTCTCATTATTCATGGATCATTGATATGATAGACCCTAATAGCTTCCTCAAAGCCATTACAATGTGCTATATAAATGCAAGCCCTTAATCCATGGATCATTGGCATGATAAAATGCAAGAGTCGTTCAAAACCCTAGCAGTCTATCAAGTGAATGCATACTATTAGAGATCTTTAATTTGTGGATTATTGCCACAATTGATCATTACACTTCCTCTGGGGCTGCTATGGTCTATCCCGTTAATGTATTAACATGATCTCTAATCGGTAGATTATTGATAAAAGTATTTTCATCTGTTTTGTCAAAAGAGCTTGCAGGGTTGAGGGATCATTCTCTTATAGGCACTCCTAGACTCTTTAATTCCTTAATTCAATGGCTTACATATTCATTTCTTTCTTTTGCTGCTTTATTTTCTGTTTGCTTGCTTATACAAACAGACAAATTCATGGGTTCAAAAGGCATTTTGTATACATCTGAGAAAAAATGGGACTTCAGCCTTCACTTCTGTTATTTGTGAGATATGTCACAAAATGGCACAGGCAAAAATACGTGCTCTGGCTTGAAAGTGTGGTCCTGAGACTCCAGTACTCTATGAAAACAGATACTACTATATTTTGAGTGGCAGAGACAGTAAAAACATTCATGAAAAAAACATATTGCACTCTTACATATCCCAGTACTGAATTCTTTCAAACAGACTGTCTCATACAATTCCTCTATTAAAATTCCTAAAGTTATCAACCCAGGCCCTATGAATTTGTAGTCTTGAGATTAACCTTTTAATGTTTAACTATTAGAAAAGTTCTTATTGTTGTCCAGTGGCATTCAGCTTTCTGGCCTGCAAGTAATAAAATGGCTAAATCTCACCTCATAAAGCCCCATAGCTTACATTCCTGCCTAATACTGGTAGTATTACAATGATAGGTGGTTGAAGCGGGAAACTGATGGACTAAAGAGTAGCTCAGAGTACCACACCTCCCAGGCTGCTAAGTAGCAAAAGGATTGAATCCAAGGCTCTTATGTAGCTTGTATTCCCAGCTGGGACACCGCTGCAGTGACCTGGCTGCTTTCCTCCCTGTGAAAACTTGCCTTTCAGTTTCAGCAAAACATTTCTCAACAAAAGAAAAAGTCTGCTTTGCTGGAAAATTTCTAGTTACCTGTTTTCCCTCTTGCTCAGTTCCCTTTGACCATGGTTTGGACAGAACCCTGGATGGGTTCAATTCATATGAATAAGGTATATCTCTAGTACTGCTGCAGTGACTGCAGAATCTCAGGTCTCATTAAAAGATTTTCTTTTTTAGGCTTAGCGGTTGCTAAGAAAAAACTTGGAATGTGAACTGAATGCAGCAGCTTTACTTACAGCTGCTTGGAGACACAAAAGAGGAGCAGCAGATGGTAAAGCAGCAGTGGTTGCTAGAGCAAAAAGCCAGCAAGAAATCCTCTTGGTCCCACATCTGCATAAACAGGCATGGTTCTCATTTTTTGGGGGCTGGTGGGGGTGTGAAAGGCTGGTTTGGAGGACAAGTCTGACTGAGTAATGGACGTGGTAAATGAGCTGAGATGGTTGTGGCAATAACAGCAGTGAATAGGACTAGGAGAAGAGTTTACCCACCCTTCCCTGTCTCATCACCTGTCTCAGACTGAGAGATTTTCTGCTATCAGCCAGGGTATGCTGTTTCCTATCTGAGAAGTTCTTATCTAGTCTAAAACTGCTGATCTTGTTTTTTTAAGAGATAACTTCTATTGTAGCTAAGATTTCTGATTTTGTAAAGCCTGCATCCTTTCACAATGAAGGATTGCCACATAAACTCTGTAGCAGCACAGTGTAAGATATGTGAATTCCTTTAGCCCTTTTTTTAGCCTTCTATGAACAAAAAGATAGCAAAATCAATTTAAACCAGATAGATACAATAAATAAAGGAGGGGGGCAGGGAGAAGCATCTTAGCTGAGAGCATATGTGGGTTTTCTGCTAAGAGCATGTATTTTTAGAAATCGTTTCAGCCTCTCAATGGGACAGCAGTAGGTAGTTTAGGCTCCAGACCTGACTTATGTTAAAATGATCACAATCTGATGGAGATAACCTCAGCAAGCTATTTTATTTACCTTCCCTCTGTGCTAATAGAAGAGCAAATCTTAAAATTCCATTGATTTTAGGAAATGTAAACAAATTATTTTAACTAATGTGCTACTATTTGCCTTGCAGCAGTGCTCACTGTAACTCCACAAAATTACTTTCCAGGGTGCTGTTCTTCATTAGAATTACTCAGAAGGCAAATGTGTAGTGAGAGGTTCCCACCACAGACTTTTGCCTCACCGTGGGTGGCTGCTCTCTCAGATGTGCTTGCTCAAGAACTTGTGAATCTGTGCTCTAAAGCAGAGCAATGAAATGACCTTTGGTGTACACCGTAGTTGTTTTCCAAACCCTGCTGTTTTCACTGGTTGCATTTATAAAACAGACCGTGTGGTGTTGTGTAGGAAGGTACTGTCCAGTGGAAGGTGAACTTGTCTGTGCACGGATGAGACAAAGACCTCTGAAATTATTTTCTTAGAATCATAGAGTTGTAGAGCATTTGGGTTGGAAGGGGCTTTAAACACCTTTTAGTTCCAAACCCTCTGCCATGAGCAGGGACACCTTCCACTGACCTCAATCAACCTGGCCTTGAATGCTTCCAGGGATAGGATTTTCACAAGTTCTCTGGGCTACTTTTTCCAATCTCTCACTACACTCATTGTAAAGAATTTCTTCCTTATAGGTATTCCGAATCTACCCTCTTTCAGCTTGAAGCCATTTTTCCTTGTCTTTTCACTGCAATTTGCACTCAGGCTCACTGTCCATGATGCTGACAAAGATGTCAAACAGAGCCAGTCCCAATACTGACCCCTGATGAATGCCACTCATCACTGTTCTCCACTGGTTTTGTAAAGACACAGTTCATAATGTTGGATATTGTATGGGAGTTATACTGGTATTAGTGGTGTTAGAATAAAGCATTTCAGCTGTATGGTTCTGTATATTCTTGCAGATATATTGTGCTAAGTGTATGTCTGAACAACTGGGATGATTAAAAATGGTCTACTTTTTTTTTTCAGAAATAAAAACAAATATGGAATATAAGGTAAAAAGCCTGTATTTGTTTTCCTTTTCCTAGTGACCTTTAAGAGCATTCTGTGAATGAAAAATGTAAGAAAAATAAATATTTTAAAACAGCTTGGAATTTCCCTTTAAATTATAGCAGTGCTGCTGGCTGTTGCGACATTAACTGCTCTCATGAAGTTGCTTAATGATATCTTGTTAGAGATGGAAGATAATGAGATGATAAGGGCAAAATTCATTGACCTTTCAAAGCTTTTGATTCACTAAATGACACTGTTAGATAAGCTAATTAAATTTTGCTTTTTCTACTAGAATGATGGCTTGGTTCTGATCTTATTTGATTAAGAGGAAAAATCAGTGGCTGTTTCAGGCTATCATTCTGATTTATTACTATAACTATTGAAAGTTGCCTTAGGGCTCAAGAACTGATTTACTTCTTTTTATTTAGTCCTAAATTATCTCTAAGATATTTGTGATAAGACCTAAATTCACTTACATGGTGTTTGACAATACTATTTTGTACAACAGTTCTGTAATATCTCTGCCTTAATACACTTGCTTCCAAAATCACTGTAATAAAAGCATTTAGAAAGACAAACTTGAGATAATGATAAAAGACTAACTTCATCTCAGTTTCCCAGGAGACTTGTCAAGGGGAAAGATATATTCAGCTAACAGTAAGACTGTAATAAATTATCAGAGAATAACATGATTATTCAGAATACTTTACTCATGGCATGCATATACAAAAGCTCCAAGATAAAAGCATCCAGGCCCTCAGTTCTGCAAAACTCTTAATCATGCATTCACTACTTGGCATTTGAGCAATTTAAGTTTTGTGTTCTTTAGCCTATCATTGGGAATCCAATTTGGTTTGATTAGAATTGTCATGTTCTAACTCAGCATTTATTTCTGAATCAGACTCATAGTCCACAAGAAGAAAAGTAAAAGATGTATATTGCTTACACTATTGAAGAAAATGGGGAAAAGCATGAAGTCTGCTACCAAGTGCATGTGCTATATGAAACCTTCCTGATTTGGTGATAGTTTGCTATCTTATGACAACTATTAGGTAGCTGACTTACATATCACTATTTTTAGGCAGGTTATTTTATGAAGTACAATATCTCAGACTGTAGAAAATATTTTGCAAAACTAAGTTTATTGCAACCATTCATCTAACTTCATCTCTCAGACTTTCACTAAAAATCGGTACCAGGTGTCATGGCCTATTTTTCTTAAAATTATATTGACAGTTATTATTAATACATCTTGTCTTAATTTTTGTCAGTTAAGATAAAATAGATTTTTTCCCCGCTACTTGAAGTGGGATGCTGCCAGAGTGACTGAACTCTAGCTGGTCAGGCAAATCCAAAGAGATCGGTGTTACATTAGGATTCTTCTACTCCTTGGAATTTCCTGAGTTTACTATTAAAAATGACACCCCATAAACCAGCAGGTTTTTGGAAGCCCCCATGAAACCCAGTTTAGGTGAGAAGTTCCAGTTCTTCAAGACTTTCTGCTGTGAAATTAGGGCTCAGAGCCTGGAAGTTTTGCAGAGGGTTTGCACAACCTCCAGGCAGGCCACAGGCACCACAATACTTCTTGTCTGTCTCCTACACGTACTCTGCAGGAGTCAATCTTGTTCCTCCATCCAGAGCTGGAATGATTCAATGTCAGCTAAGGTGCTGAGTGTCTGTAAGAAACAGTACTGTTATTTTCAGATGAGATCTCTAGAAAATAAAGGTTTGTCTACAAAGTTGTGAAAGAACAGAGAGCTACCAAGATCCACAGAAAACATAAAAATCTGTGTGAGGGATATAAACAGTGAGAGGCTCATTGGTACACAAAAGACACAGTAGCATTTTGCAGTAGATCAGCAGACTTTTTGTAGCAAAGGTAAGAGAGAGTGATTCATTCGCAAGATCAGAGAAATAAGTTGGTGCAGAGAGACTGTGTGTTGTGAAGGAAAGCTAAGTGTAGGCTCTTGATTCTTTCTGGAAGGTAGGACTCCCCAGCTCCACAGTGCTTCACATTAACTGGAGAAAAGAGACAGAGGAGTGCAGGCATATGTTATTATTTTGATTTTGTTATGTACTTCTTGTTCTTGCAAACAAAGAGAGTATTGTACTGAGAAGCTTCAAGTCAAATGTACTCTGATATGTGCAGGCCTGCTTGATTATATTGTTCATGTGTTTCCTGAAAAAAATAAACTATAAACTCAAAGTTTTCTTCCATTTATGGCAACCTTAGAGGAATCTGACTTGTTTATCCTATCTGCCAAATTCTAGCTAGAAGATGGGTTTCCATACTTAAAACGAATCAAAGGGTAAGAAAGACGATGCCTAATAGAAGTAGGGTTGCACAAATAAGAGCAAACTAAGAGTTGAAGTAATTGGTTCTGAGGACCTGATGTTCTTATGGTACATATTTAAGAAGTTTTGCTTCTTTGGACTAGCTTTGTTTTGCCCACAGGTTGATCAGAAGGCTACCAAGTGAGCTTCTGGAGTACAACTTCTGGTTCAGTCTTGTCTGGTACAAATAAAGCTTCATGTGCCCTAATATTGTCCCACAATGCAAACTGAGGCTAGAGATGGGATGATGATTGGGAAGTTTTCTTTAAAAACATGGTTCATATCAAAAGAACTACATACCTCAAACATCTGGAATCCTTAAAGTGGGGAGTACTGAAGTGTTTTTCAGGTTACAGGTCTTGAATTATGTGGGGAGCTTTGCAGTGGATCCCCCTGACCAGTGATGGTTATCAAGAAAAACTCAGCCATATTCCCTAAGAAATACTGTCTAAAATGAAATCTTCTATTTTGTCATTTGATTTGTGAAAAAATGTCAGTGATTTTGGATGATTTTGACTCTGGTCTGCAAGCTGCACTTAAGTGTAGAGATTGCTATAGATGGCACCTGTCAGATCAAGCAAGGGATATTTAGGAACTTAATGGTCTAAATAACATTTTGTTTTGCTTTAGAAAGCACATTATGTAAGTACAGTCCTTCTGGAACCTATAGTGGAATAAACAGTGTGTTGCAATCAGAGTTTAAATAAATAATGAAACTGTGACTTCTTGACATCTGTGATAGATTAGAGTGCAGAACATTGTTAGAAAGCTACTTTGATGGTATATAAGATTTTTTTCATAGTCAGGTAGGGCAAAATTTTACTATTATTCCAGTGAATTTAGTTGATATATGCTTGCTACTTTCTGGTTTCTTCTTACAGGAAAACTTAATATGTTTCTATTATTGAGCTAAGGGCAGTTGACATCCACAGGATCTGGAATTTTAGTGTCTGTATAGTTAAGGTTTTTGAGGGAGCCTTGGTCTTGTTGAGGCTCATGTCAATCAGCATTCTCCTAAACAAATCTCCAACAAAGGTTTGGTTTTATCATAGGACAGAGGCCTAATGTGCAATTAGGCACATTTCCAGTGTGGACACCCTGTTTTGGACAGCAAGTAACCTAATAGCTTGGGTGCAGCTGTTCTGCTTCACTTGGCCTCATCATGAGACTGGAGCCCTGAGTATACTCAATTTAGTAGTTTAGGCACAGCCGTATGGACAGAGGTTTGGAGAACATTGCCTCTTAAATCTAATGTATTTTCTGCATAACATACAGGACCTTGAAGCGGGTTCTGTGTATCACTCTTCTAAGATGTGTTTATTATACTATAGCATTATGAAGTATGGTGTCCAAACCAGATCTGGGGGCACTTACAGCTGTCTGCTCCTCTTTCACATCTCCAGGAATGTGAACACTGCACCATGCAGTGCTAAATGTCATGGCTACTGAAATACAATACTGAGCTGCTCAGACAAAAAAAAATGTTACAAGTCTAGAGGGTACAAGGAAATATAACTTTATGGTTCAACCAGTTACAAACTGGATCATTTAAACACAGAACATTAGGTTTGAAGAATGCTGCAAATTATCTATGCCCAGAATTCCTATTGGCTTCCCACAGAGACGAATATGTGGCAGATTTATAGAAATATTTAGTAGACAATATGATTGTTCAATAAGCAAAACTGTGTAAGGCACATTTTTTTATATAAAGTCATGTCTGCTTTATTCACCAAACTTCTTTTTCCCTTTTTTCAATTTCATTTCCCAGTCATGTAGAACAATGTGGTGTAACCCAAAAAGGAGACTGAGTAAAATGAAAAAGGGCAGCGTACACACTAGCATGCAAAATGCAGCCTGACAATGGTGCTGAATGCTAATGAGTAATTATTTGTTCTCACACCAATCAGTCTTGATCAGAAAATTAATTCAGGGGTAGACCATATGACCTGAATTTCTGAAGGCAATTGCTGCATAATATCTTTTTAAAAATTTGTGAACAGGTGGTTCGCAAAATGCACTCATTTAAAAAAAAAAAATTTCCCTTCACATCAGGTTTTCAAAAGCTTAACAGAATAATGTGTACTTACAAAAATCTGTAAAGGTAGGTTAATAATATTTTGGTCCCAAACAGTCTTTTTTCAAGATCACTGCCCATGTATAGGTCTCTTGTGTTAGTTATTAAGCACAGTGAAATAACCAAATTGTTGCTTAGCACCTCCAGGTTATCTCAAATTCCCATCACTAAGTATCAGTTTATTAACTAAAATGCTATTCAAGCAGAAATTTAGATCTGCTAATACACCCTGAATGACTCTCAAAACACATGTTCTTCCTACATGTGGAAAAGTAAATGAGTAATGGACTGTGTACTACTTTAAGTATTAAATTTTGTGCTCTTTTATTTTTACTTTGAAATTTTGTTTAAATTACTGTGAAACAGTGATGGATAAGGGATACTGGGGACAGAAGTCAGGTTTTGTTTCCTGTGCATATGTACCTAAATATTTTCATTTCATGAATATAGGCAAATGTTGAATAAAGACAAATGTAGTCTCTGAGGAAAGCACATTTCTTCTCTGATAGAATCACACAGATATGCCACATGTAGATCTGAATTACTGAGTGTCTTCAAGAAACAAAAGTGGTATGTGGTGTTACTTACAAAATTTAATATTTAAAGTCTAACATCCTGGATTCTAGTTTAAGCTATCAAGAAGGTCAAGATACCATTTTCTCCTGCTTCTCATATACCCACAGATTCCAGAGGTAAGTCTAAAAAGAGATTTCATTGAGCACCCTTAACGTGAATAAATAAATATCTATATGGAATTGAGGTTATGAATCTTGCTCCTGTGGTGCCTTAAATTTGAGGCAGGGGAAGTGGAGGGTGTCTTCTCTGAGTCAGGAAAAAAGTCTGAGAAGTGAGGGAAGAAGAAGATTTGACACAGGATCTCTGGTGCAGCATCAGAAGATCCACAGAAGTTTTATTTAGACCAATGGGGCCATTTTGAGTGAAATAGACCTTATCTTTAGTGGGAGGACTGACTATAAATTAGTAAAAGAGTTTTGGAAGTGTGTTAGTTAGGAGAAGAAAGTTGGGGGAAATTAGGATGTTCCAAGTTGGAGTATTAACGCTCCTGGTGTATTTCTGAACATGCGTACTCAGGAATCTACTGGATTACAAATCAAAGGAAAATTGGACAGGAAATGAAAAAAAAAGAAACCTTGGAAGCATTGTTAACATGGGTGAACAGTCATCAACATGAAAGACTTTCCAGTTGCAGAGCAGCATCCCATGTGCAGGATAACTTGAAACAATGGAAGACCTCTCTGGACCCTGGGGTAATGGCAATGGAAGGTAACTGGCAAGGCATTGAATCACATGGGACACATATGAACTCCCTTCCTATCCTGATGTAGGCTTCTATAGATAGTGTTTTACTTTTTAGCAGGCAAGAATTAAGATGCAGAGGAATCAGGAGACAAAATATAATCCTTTTTTGTGTTCAAGAGATCATTTATTTTGGTTTATGGCATCTGATATATATTATAGGGCTTTGGAAACTGGTTTACATGCAACATATATAAATTTTTCTAATGCATCAATTCAAAAGGCCTTTTGAGCCAACATCCTGTCTCAAACACTTTCCACTGAGCCTTCTCAAATGTTTCCACTGAATGAAAAAATGTAGAACAGGTGTAAAGTGATTCTTTTCCCCTTAAAACCTCCCAATTTCCTGGAACTTTCTAGGCAGGTTGCATTTCATTCATTGTGTTTAATAGCTACGGATGGGCTTAATGTCCATGATTTTTCTTAATCCTCTCTTTAAAACTTACAGTTTTTTGGATGCTATTAACAAAGATTGTATTTCTTCCTGAGGCAGCAGGTTATTGATATATGAAGCAAGACTGCATACCTCTATAAACCGTGGGACCTGAAAAGCAAGGTATCTGTGCTCAAGTTTCATGTCTCAGTTATGTAGGCAAGGGGATAGCCAGAATACTTTCTAGTGGATCAGGGCAAAGGTAAGCACAGGAAATGGGATGTGCTGTGGATTGCATATTAAAGAGACCTTTTTATTACCATTTGCATTGCACACCTGAAGGAGCAAGTGGTTCTCTCTTTACTGAGTTTGTCAATAGTGGCTTTGGGTGTTTACTCTTTTTTTTAGTAAGGATTTTAATTGTTTAGCTCTTATGACCAACAGACCAACATCTATCCTATATTATATATGCTGATATTTATTTAGAAAATAATAAAAGGGTGATTTTCTGAGACATTGCAATCTCAGAATGAGGTTGTTCCACATTTTTTGGATGAATCAGACATTTGATCATGTGCTGTTACGTGCTGCTAAACTATGGAGTTTGTCAGCACTTTTTTGAGTGAAGGAAATGTTACAGGAGATGGGATTTTGGGCTGCCATAGTTTGAATTTGTTTTTTTCTCTCTAAGACTATTGGAAAAGGCAAAGGAATTTTCAAAATATGAAAGAGTTCATGAGTGTTGCAAAAGCACACAGACAAGATGCGAGTTGACAAAGTAAATGCTGCTGGACTTTTTCTGTACTCTTTTGCAGGACACAATTATCCGCTTGTTATCATATCCTAAGATTCTGGTTGTTAGAGAGACCTACATCTGGTAAATCATGAAATTTATGGACACACTCATCCTAAGGAAAGTGGTTGTAGGAGAAACCTGGAGTCAGCTAGGTTTGTGAAGCACTATTGAAGGCAGAACAGCCTCCTATAATGTATTAAGGAGTTGAAAATACAAGAGGATACACACAGGTGGGATTATGAGGGGCTCAGCATACTGGGAGAACACAGAAAGAAACTGCTGATGTGCTGAATATGGTTCAAGTATCGCAGTAAACTCAAGGACAAGCTATTGTTTCTTTACTGCAGAGACATCTTCAATAACTATTGCAAGTTTTCTCATTTTAGTGGTTAAAGTTGGAATGGATGAACCCTGCTGTTGGCAGAAGGGACAGTGTTAATTAAAACATTTGTTAGCACTTCGTTTTCTGTATCACAAAGAAAATTGTTTCTTACCTTGACAACTATTTTTCAGATGTGCAGAGGCAAGGAATATAATTTATAAAGCATCTGCTGATGACATAAAGGATTTAGGAATGTCCAAAAGCCTTCTTCAGTTTACTTGACTGAGAGTATAGAGCAACAGTTCATTTTCTGGAATCACTGGGAAAAATCAAGAGCTTCTGAATCGCTTCTGATGGAGATGGATTGAGATAGCTTTTCAGGATGCATTTGTGTTGGCCTCTACTCCGACTCCTGTAATTATTATTTTAAAGCTTTTATTTGACAAATAAAAACACTTAAGCTGAAGTGTAAACTGCTTGGGTCAGAAAACTGTAGTTAATCTAGAACTGACATATACATGTGTCTATATCTGTCTTATCTTGGAGCAACCCTTCAAAGGCATTTAATAAATGGAAAGGATTGCACATAGCTATGCAATAAGCATTTTATTTTCCTTTGCTACAGATGGCACTGCTCATCAGCTGGATTAGGATATGAAATTTATTGACACAGAGGTATAATTCTCTCTGGCCTGAAAAAGCTCACCTTGCTACTGAAGTCCTTGGAAAAGTAACATACCAATGCCTATTCCTGCCAAAGTTAATCAGCACTGTTGCAAAATAAGGGAATAAAGGAGAAGAACAGAAAGAAGTTGGGATTTTTTCCTGGGACTACAATGGAGCCAGAAGTCTTTTCATAGGTCACAGGTAGACTGCTACACAGTTATCAACAAGCCCTCTCAGAGGTTGGTAGTTTGAACTGGTTGCTAGTTGAAACCATATGCCATTTGCTCGTTGCCCACTGTCTTCATATCCTTCAGTTCCATGCACCTCTTTGGTCCTGGTGATGCCCAAGAAATATTATATCTCTACAAGAAACACATTGAGGTGCTGGAGTGTGTCCAGAGAGGGGTAATGAAGCTGGTGAGGGGAACAGTTGAGGGAGATGGGGTTGTTTAGCCTGGACCAACAGAGGATGAGGGGAGACCTTATCACTCTCTACAGCCACCTGAAAGGAGGTGGTAGCCAGGTGGGGGTCTCTTCTCCCAGGTAACAAGTGACAGATCTAGAGGAAATGGCTTCAAGCTATGTCAAGGAAGGTTTAGATTAGATATTAGGAAAAATAATTCTTCATGGAATAGGTTGTCAAGCATCGGAAAAAGCTGCCCGGGGAAGTGGTAGAATCACCATCCCTGGAACTGTTCAAAACGCTTGTGGATGTGGCACCCGAGAGCATGGCTTATTGGTGAATGTGGTGGTGGTGCTGGGTTGATGGTCTGACTTGACAATCTTAGAGGTATATTCCAACCTTAATGATTCTGTGGTCCCATGATTCTATGTTTCAGAAATGTTATAGATGATGGCAATGCAAAACCCTTTCAGTGGACTCTTACCAGAGTCTAACGAGAGTTGTATTACTTCTAGAAAAAGATTTAAATACAATGTATAATATCCAAGAAACTTTGACTAACAAAGCACAAATTAGAAGTAGAATCACATAAAAATGTGGAATTAAACACTGAGAAGTGCTCTACGCAGAGTGACTTCACCTAGACATTACAAGGCATGCGATATGATTGATGGTGGTAGATCTCAGTGGTGGGACATAATTTAAAGGTGGCCTTCTGTGTATTGGGTTTGTGTAGCTTATCTCCAGGGCCTTTGTATCTTCTCTCCAACCAACAGTAAAAGTCAGAGTTCAGAGTACTGGAGAGAGCTTGCCAGGGTTCTGGGCTTGCTGCTGGAGGCTTTATGGCCAACTTGTGCTGTCACTTGGATGTAATGACAAATGTGTGATTAATGGCAGGTCCAGTCCATAGCTAGTGGTTTCAGTCAAATTGTTAGTTTTAGAGTCAAGACAGCTGCTGTGTAAATTTTTTTCACTGCAAGTGAAAAATTTTTAGCAACTGTAGGCTTCAAGTAATGGAATCATAGAATCATAGAACGGTTTGGGTTGGAAGGGACCTCAAAGGTCATCTAGTTCTAACCCCAACATCATGGGCAGGGACACCTTCTACTAGATCAGGTTTCTCAAAGCCCTATCCAGCCCTTGAACACTTCCAGGGATGGATACATCCCTATATTCTCTGGGCAACCTCTTCCAGTGTCTCACCACCCTAACAGTATATCTCTTTCATTTTGAAGCCATTACACCTTATCACCACATGCCTTTGTAAAAAGTCCTTCTCCAGCTCTCTTGTAGCTCCCCCTCAGGTACTGAAAGGCTGCAAAAGGTTACCTGACAGCCTTCTCTTCTCCTCAAGAGAAGCTCCTTGAGAAGCTGATTAAGTTTTTTATCCTGTTAATATTATTTGCTTTATTTTCATTTGGAATTTTACTCTTTCAAGCTTCTTGGCAGTATATATTGGAAGAAGTCTCATCTACTTAAGAGCATATTAGATCAGGCCATAAATGAGCAAAATGAAGAATATTTTCTGGAATGTAACTTCTTTTTTTTATGTAAGTGGTTATAAATATTGTCACTTGTGAAACACCAAAGTACAAGAACACTTTCTACGGTATTACAAGCTTCTAAATAAAGAAAAGTTACAGTCTAATGTTCCTATAAGCTTTGAAAGTATATTCTTAGATAAATATTATGATCACAAATTATGAGATTAAAACGCTACTGTTTTAACTATTAAACAGAAGATCCTTAAATAAAACAAACAAGAAGAACTAAACACACTTAACATTTTTGCTTGAAGTGCTTATAAATTCACAGTCTGTACTGTTTTTAAAATGGCACGAATGTGTTCTAAATATCCATTAAAATTCTTTGGTTTATATTTAACTATATCCCACCTTTGCTAAAGTTCCGAAAAATTGCATAGTGAAGATGTAGTTTGATACACAGAGAATGATCAATAATAAAAATAGTTTTGGACCTTAAAAACAATTAAAAATAAGTCTAATAATACACCAGGATTTCATTCTGTTTTGTTTATGAGTGACATAAAATTGAAGACCTAAATAAGCAATGCCTGAATTCTCAGATGTCTTTGACCCTGTGGAAGAATCAGTGCAATGCTTCTAAATGAGAAGCACTGATGGAAAGCCAGGGCCCTGCTGACATCAGAGCCCAGGGATCTATGCGGTCCATTTCTAGCCACCTATTTGTGAGCAAGCTACATCGACATTATGAAATAGACTTTCTATGAGATCTTCTGCATCTTCAGACCAGAGAACATGTTAAATGTATTGTTCTTTTCTCTCAGGGGTGGGAAGGTAAAGAGGAAATGATCCTTTATCCCAGAGGTGAGGCACAGCTACAATGGCACTTACAATGAATCAATGCAGAAATGAATGTCTGCTTCTTCCGGACCTTTCCTACCAGTGTATCTGTTTCACATGTAATCGTTTCCCCAAAGCAGTCTGCAACCTGACATGGGATTGCAGATGTTCACGCAGCACCTCCCTCTTCCTCTCCCCTCATGTCTTCACGTGTATGGTATTGCCAGAAATCCTCTCAGTTCTGGAAATTCGAAACTGTAGACAAACCCTCTCAGAGAGCCGACAAGTGCACTTATCTTTCCAATAATTGTTCAGTCTGTTCTACTTCACACATAGGTATAGAGTTGATATAAGTCACTCTGAGAATGAAGAAGTAAAAAGCCATGAATTGTTTTAGGAATATTTAATTAGCTGTTTAGGCTCCATGGCCACCCTAAGCCCAACTGTGGGGCATCCGTTTATGGTGTGAATATGTCTGCAGGCATATAATTCAAGGGAAAACCTGAATAAAATACCCCATATAAATAAATAAATTAATTAATCTTTGCTCAGAGGGCATGAAAGTTATTTGTCTCTATTTTATTCATGTACACAAATCTAGTACTGAACACTACAAATTTCTTGTGCAATTTTAATACTGCTCCCTGTATATTAAAGAAGTTTACTTAAAGACCAGCATTTTTGGAATGTTTTATCAGAATGCATATGCGAAGGTATCTGAAAAATTTTATTTTAAATGTTAAAATATGTTATAAAAAATACAGACAAGACCATAGACTTATAGTGCCCTTATAGAGGCCTTAAGGAATTTATCTAGATATAAAAGTAGCTTAGACATTCTCAGAAATATAGGGAAAAAACCCTACTATAAAACAAAGCTTTTACATGAATGTAAACCATATCTTGCTGTCTAATTGCTAAACTGGTTAGCAGTCCTCAAGAAATTACTGAATCAGGTGAGTGCATGTGACTTCTAAACTATGGGCCCCTAATGAAAAGAGGGCAGATGGGTAACCTTGCTTTGAGTATCACCATAGAATAGAGGTATGAAAAGATCACCAGAACAGAAAGATAGATCTTCCTGCAAGTTGACAGATCTTTAGACCTTGATGAAAGCCAATATATATGTGTTCAGAACTGCTTCTCAGTTTCTGAGGTAAGAGAAAACCTGGGAGATCCTCAGTATTGGAAACACCTTGACAGTAAGATTTCTGGGAAAATGAAGGTATCATGAGTAGGTACTTCTCTTTAGAAACCAGAATCTGCCGAGCTCTGCACAGCCCTTCTATGAATTCTGGAACTTGAGCTGGTGGTAGAGGTGAGGAATAGGACTGTTGATTCAAGTCAGCTCATCTCAGCTCTTCTTTTACCTCTCAGATTATTTGCCAGTGTACATGTGTTCTGCTGGATTGTCAGTTTTTTAATATTTTACACAGAATCACAGAAATGACCTCTGGAGATCACCTACTTCACCCCCCTCCCCCTCAAGCAGGGATAGCTACAGTATGTTGCCCAGAACCGTGTCCAGTCAGTCTTTGGATATTTCAAAGGATTCAAATTCCACAACTATTTTGGCAACCTGTTTCTCTTTTTGACCATCCACACAGTAAAATATGTGTTCTTGTGTTCAAATTGAATTTAATGTGTTTTAATTAGTATTCTTTGCCTCCTGTCCTGTCACAAGATACTACTGAGAAGAGTCTGGCTCCAGCACCTTAATTCCCTCTCACCAGATATGTATGCTGTTCCTGATTCTCCCATTTCCTTACTCCCAGAAATGTTCAAGTTTGCTTTGCAAAGAGTAGCTATACTGCATTAAGAGTCAAATAAACCTAGAAGAAACATAGCTTGGTCTGAGGGGTGCTGTGCTAATAACTCTTGTCAGACCTGAAGCAATTTGCACTGACTACATCCGTTGTTCCGCTGATACAATACACAAATAATCCATCCCTAGCTTAGTCAGACACATTCATATTTAATCATTAGCAACAAGTGCGGCTATTGGCTGAGAGTTTTGGTTTAATTGTCATTTATCTTTAGTGTGTTGTACATCACAATAAATGTAAGCGCAGAAGCTAGTGTTGAATCATTTTGATCCATTGCATTTGGTAGCTTAAAAATGTGACATGCTGAAATGACAAAATACCAGATCTCTGTTGAAGATGTGAAGTGCTAAGAATTACTTTTCATTCAGAAAGAACATATCATTTTAGAAGAGGACTTGTGGAACAGAAATAGCATGATGGAGGATAAGACAAGCATCTTTCAAGGTCATAGACTGTCAAAGTCAACAAATTCAAACACAATCTCTAGAAGCAGGAGTTTTTGAAAAATAAGTACTATAGTTTGTTCTCAAAATCTGTGTTGTGTAACTCAAATCTTAGGAAAACCATATTTTCAGTCTAAATACATCATTTCAGTCTTTTCAATCATATTACACTACATCGTGTTTCAAAATGTTTAAAAAAAGCAAACTAGTTTAATGCATGGACTACCTGAGAAGGAAACCCATTTTTTACCCCATTAATCTATGATTCCACAAAGACAGAATAAACTATTTTTTAAACTCCTTTTCTCCAAGTTTGCCCAAAATCTCATCTTTAATGACGTTACAAAGAGGATTGTGAAAATGTGTGGTTTTCATTGCACTTTGCCTTTTATTATACAGATACATAAAAATAAAGGGATCTATTTTATCTGAAATGGCATATACTGACATTGCAATCAGTATAAAAAGTTCACAACACCTTCCAGAAACACCAGGAGACATAAATTTCAATGCAATTATTTTCTTACTAATAGTGAACTAAATGAACTTTCCTCATACAAAGTATCTCTACAAGCATTTCCACTTAAACTAATGGCTCACACAACATCCTCCAAGACACAGATTTACACGTTTTAACAAAAATGACCATGTCCGCATAACTTGCTCTCCATTGGAAGCAGAGGAAATTACATATACCTACAACTGTGAAGCTACTATTGGGAAGAATGTGGAGGGAAGACCAAACTGAAGAATGAATCTACCGAATCACAGAATGGCTAAGTTTAGAAGGGACCACCATTGGGGGCATCTGGTTCAACCTCCCTGCTCAAGCAGGGTCTTCCTGAAGCGCATTGCACAAGATTGTGTCCAGATAGTTCTTGGGTATCTTCGGTCAGGGAGACTCCACAACCTCTCTGGGCAACTTGTTCCAGTGTGTGGTCACCCCTACAGAAAATAATTTTTTCCTCATGTTCAGGTGGAACTTTCTGTGCATCAGTATCTGCCTGTTGTCTCTTGTGCTATTGCTCGGCACTGCTGAGAAGAGCCTGAAATATTCTCAAATTCCTTTAAGTTGAGCTGATGCAATATATACCATCTGTGTAAATCTGTGACAGGAAGGGAAAAAATGTTAGCACATCTGTTAACAGGTATTTTGCACTTTCCAAGGGCTTTCCATCCATTTAAGAACAGCAATAGGTCCTGCTGATGTTTTCTAACTTCAAAATTCTTTCTGAATTAGGCTTCACCAAGAACCCATTTGGGCTATGTTGTAAAGACCAACCTAAAGCTGGCAGAGATTAGGAGACAGTTCAGGAGAAAAAGCAGATAGTTTTCTACATCAAGGTCTCAACTACTGAATTAATTTCAACATGGTTGGATTAGCCCACATTCATAACATACCTTAAAAAAACCACAAAAATTAATTATTCTTAGAAGACATTCCCATAACAAAGCAAAATTAACAGAGCACAAGAAAAAAGGATAAGATATCAGAACAGAAAAGAAAAGAAGACCTCTGCATATTTATGATGCCAGGTAATAATTAAATGCTTGGCATCTGGATGATATTTTGATGGACAAATCAGAAATTGACAAAAAAATAGTGAATTAACATGCAATATGACATGAAGAAAGTTAAACAGAGTACTAAGTCTTTGCTAGTCCAAAATTCTTTTAACTTGAGAATGGATCTGGATGTTGTTTTCTAAAGAAATCTAGCATCTATTTTTCCTAGTTTGTTTCCTTTCCACCCTTCAGTGACGTTACCTTTCATTAAAGAATAAAATCCCTGGCAGATTCTTATAACAACATCTGAAAGAGTAATGTCTCTGTGTTAGTTTACTTGCCAAAAGAGTAGCAGAGAAAAAAAAAAAGCACAAACTGCTAATCAAAGTTTTAGAATTCACCTTCAAGGTGACTATGCTGGAGTAACTTTAAGGTCACTGCAAATGAAACAATTGATGGATGAGGAGTAATAATGCAGACAATTTTTAGTTTCAAATATCAGAATAACTCAAAATGTCCACACTTTAATTACTTTTGTCAAAACATGTATTTAAGAACCAATCACTTAACACCAGTATTGTGAAATGTCATAAGAAATATAAAACTCAAATACCATTTCTTAAATGATATAACACTATTACATTTTTGAGTGCTGTACTTCTAAGGTGGTCACTGAAAATTTATGTTACCTGTTCCTTAGTACAATTTAACCTTGCTCTGGTTTATTAACCATTTATCTTCAATTGAGGAAAAAGATGATGAAAATGATGATGAAAATTAGATTGATTTAAAAATTAAGTAAAATAGGATGTAATAGTGGTTAAAATCTCATTAGTATTGAAATGTCTAGTTTGGTCTAAAACTATTCTTTTTCAAATATATGTTTTGTAATTTATGTAATGCTACTATTGATTAATACAGCTTAATTAAATAGAGTTGAATTTCATAGTTATCAGGAAGACAGTCTTAGATCTGGTGGTAAATAATTTTTCAGTTTGGAACAATGAAGGATAACTGGGGGGGAAAAGATATGAGAAAATAGGAAACAGGAAATCTTTTGTTGAAAGTACAGGTTAAATTATTTCATGTAGTGGGGATCATCAATGTTATTTTCTGAAAGTTATTTTCTGAAAGCTATTTTCTGGGCTAGTCATCTAGACTGTTACCAACAGAGGGAGAGAGTCACTTCCAGGTGAAAGATTTCCCCCATCCAATCATAAGTGCCTAAGATTGTTGGGCTGAATCTAGGTTGGGAAGTAATTTCTCTCTCCACTGGCAAAAGGAGGAGTTTTGATTACCAGCTTGGACCAGGTGACACCCTTTTGGTAGACAGAGGTGATATAACTGACAGCCTGAATCATATTTTGACATACTTACCTCAGGAGAAATATTTTGCAGCTCTATAAAGGTTCAGAAAATAAAATAAAACAGTTAACAAAAAGACACATTGTGATGATTTTATTTATTGATGTTACTGAGAGTGATAAAAGAAGAAACACCCAAGCTATGACTCAGTGACATGATTACAGACTTTTAGTGAAGTTTGTACTCTAAATCAATCAAAGAAGTATCAACAGGGCAGAATAACATTTCTGATACTGTAACATTTTGTCCAACTCACTGTCCAGTTGACAGTGTTGAAAGGTGCAGTAGAACTGGATGGTCATAAAATATCATATAAGAAAAATATTAAGACAAAATTAAAGCAATTTAGCAATTATCAGGAAGAAAAATAAATTTGAAAAGCACCAACTTGAGTTACAGCAGGTGAGTGTATGAAATTAACTGAATTATTGTATGTAAAAATGTACAACTTCCCTTGGCCCTTCTGTGCAGACAGTGCCTGTCATCAGTTTGTGTGCACAGTGTTTTTCTCTGAAACAATCTCCATAAAATACATGGTAATGAATGAACACCTCAGACTAAGAACTAAATATGTGCACTTACCGCGTGATGAAAAAAGCTTACTTTCACTGAGAGTAACATTTTTTAATATGAGAGCTGAAAAGGTTTAGGGCAGAGAGCAATAATAACTTACAAAATGCAGATCATGTAACAACAGAAAATTGGAAATTTACTTTTATTCTTACTTTTCCTTGTATTGTACACAGAAAATGGAGTACATGCATATCTCATGTTCCATAATTAAATAATTTTTGATGGTTGTTTCAAAATGCAAGTCCACTATAACTAAAATAACTCTTATTTTCTTATACTTAGATCTCTGTTTTCTCAGAATTGTCCCATTATTTGCCTACTCCTCTTTGTTCAAGACTTCTAGTGTGGATTTAATTTGTTATATTTCTAGGGATCTACTATTTAAATAACTACACCTAATCTAGTTCTCTGAGCCTCTACTGGAGCCAAAGAAAATTAAGAGATGTTTTTAGGGCACGATTTATAGAATATATTTCAAATATTTACTTTTAAATGAGATGAATAATTATCTCAAAATAGCTTTTTTTTCCTTTTTTTTCTTTTTTCTTTTCCATGAGTTGTACAGAGAATCTGGATGACTATTTCAAAAATATCTTTGTTTTAGACATATAAGGTTTAGCAAGATGAATCAGACCTTCAGTGACTCATTCATCTAAAAATCTAACAATTGGGATACTTGAAAATAGAACACAAACCTGTTCAGGTTCTTGGGCCAACATTTCTGCCATGACATTATGATCAGCTTTATGCAGTCCTTGTCTACAGTTCACCTATCATACAGGAGGAAATATTGTTCCTCAGGGAGGATTTGTTCTTCATTTACAGTTTGAAGAATAATTACAAAGTCACCTAAAGGCAGTCATAAATCTAAATAGAGACAAGAACACATACGCAAAGACAAGAGTTTTCCATAAAGATCCAAGAAGGGAAGAAAATGGGAATACAGCTCCTTATCTACTCCATCCTCTTTCAACATACAAGAGTATATTTATACTTTAGAAAGAGCAGAGAGTAGAACTCCCATTGACATTATACTGGTGCTTTTGTTTTTGTTTTATTTTTGTTTTTGTTTTATTTTTGTTTTATTTGTCATGCTAGTGGAAGTATAATACCAGCTTTTTACCTTCTTAAAAAGTGTCTGCACACTAATTATTCAGACATGTTGAAGTAAAATACAGCACTTATAACTGATACAAACTTTCTAAAGATGATGAGTTTCCCCTGAGATTTTTTTGAGAAATCAGGTACTCATTTGATGAGAAGGAAAAAACGGTCACGGATCAGAAGTTAACTAAGAAGAGAAAAACAAAGAGTAGGAATTAATTATTATTATTCAACAGGGTGAAGGTTAACATATCAGGAGCTCTTAAACAGTACTGAAAAAGAATTTTAATGGTCCTCTAAAAATGTACGGCAGGCAGGAAACAAAACTGCATGGCAGTGTTGAAGTCTGGCCTGTGTGCTAATAGAAAACACTTCTACGTGTGGGGGTGTAACAATCCTGCGCTGGGGAAAACACAGTTACCCTCAGAAAAATAGAGTTTTACTGACATCAAGTTGTCCTTTAAAAATAAAAGTTATTTTGCCTTTGGAGCTGAAATGATTCCCACCTCTCAAGAAAAACCAAATAAACTCTCCCCTACTCTGGGAAGTTTTAAAGCAGAATATCTACATCCAAGCACAAAGGATTATGACTACTTCCGATATTTCTTAAAGTGACAAATTGTTTCGGTATGAGCAAATTTTAGGATGATTCAAGAGGCAGACTGAGAAATTTTAAAAGGTTATTAGCATAACTGTCTTCATACAATATTCATAAAGAAAGCTTCAGAAGCAAGGTTAGGAAAGATAGCAGCATTTGAATTCTGTATAGAGGTTTTCTAGGTAGTTAGTGTGTTGCCCGCTCTTTGGACCAAGCTTATATAACTAGGCCACAAAGAAACTATCTAAATAGAAGATACCCAAGAAGTGGGTTGTGCTGCACTTTTGTCTTCTTCACACACTGGTCTTTCAAAGCACAGTCAGCATTTTTCCTTTTTAACATTGACATATAATTTTTGTATTCCTTTAGAAATATGTTTGTATATTTAAAAAAGATAATGTAGAATGTTCTATAAAGGTTATTTTTACTTTTGCTGTTTTAATAAGCAACATGGAGAACTCACTCACTACTATATGATTTAATTTAATTCAAACACCTGTTAATACTCAAAAATGAAAGTGTGATCCTTCATTTAGATATGCATTACAGCAGATAATTGTACATAAGGCTTGATGCAATCTAACTAATGGTCATTTATAAAAAGTAATGTCCCTTCAAATAAATAGTATTGTAAACTTCCTGCAGATTTCTGATGATCAGAGAGAAGATACTATTTTAGATAGACTATCATAATCTGCAAGTTTTCTTCCTGGTAACTAAGGTATGTCATTTTCTTTTGGGAGAGGGAAAAAGGGCACACAAGATATATTTGATCATTTCACAGTTATTGATTAACACCTCAAAGCCATCTTCCTGCATATCAGTGGTAGATAAGAAGTGAAAGAACGAGAGCAAAACAAGATAATAGCCAAACTGACCAGCAGCCAGAGACAGTAAAGAAGCTGCTGCAGTCTGCTGAGGAAACCTGATATGTGTGCATAGTTACACACACATGCAGAGGTACATGAATGCCTATAATTATCCATAAAAGAAAGAATTGCCAAGTATTGAAATAAAACTCTGCCTTGTAAATACAAATAGCACACTATTAATCTCTATGGTAAAGAGACTTATTAATGATATTTCAGACTTTATTTTTTAAATGTGGAATAGAAAAGTAGTATCTCTGACACTGAACTGATGTTGAAGTAACACATCCAAAAAAACACATGGCCAAAATGAACTCCTGTAGTTAAATAAGCAATAATTAGTAATACTATCTACTTAAAATACTGTGCATAGTATAACTTAATCTGCTTTGTATAGGATAGAATCTAACTCTTATCCTCTTGCTTGACTGGTGTTTTTCTTCATAAACCTTTTCAGACATTGAAAGAAGAAAAGTTTGTCTGGAAAACCTAATGCTTTTTTTTTTTACATTAGAATTTTCAGATGAATTCATAATGCTTCTCTTTAGTTTCACAGATGCCAAAGCTGCTTTATTACAAAAGTATTTCAACTATATCACTCTAAGACTAAATTACCAAGTCTTGAACCTTTCACTTAAATGCATTATTACTTCCAGTTAGTTTCACTTTAAAATGAAGCTTCAAAGAAGTCTAAAAATTAAATAGGACTCTGAAATTATTATGAAAAAGTAACTTCCTCATATATACATAGATGAATTTATGCTTGTATGTGTACAAGTGTAAAGAAATACTTTGTACATATCGCCCTTGTAAAATTCAGTCTGGGAATTGAAAGCAATCTGCATTAATTTGTGTTGATTTGTTTGCACTTCAGCAGAGCAGAAGAAATCAGTTCACTTAATGGCTGCCATTTTGACACAGATACTTTTCCTGTGTAGAATTTCCCTTTAAAGGTTATCTCAAAACACTTATCAACATCCAATAGACAGTTGCATAAGTGCAGTGTTGTAATTGGAAATCATTTTCTCACACTCCCGTGTTGCTGTAACATTCTGTTAATTGATACTATTTGTTAAAGCATCTGTAATGAAGAGTACTGTATTTCCATGCCATAAACCGGATTCATTAGTGTGTTGTTAAACACTGTGGTTTTGAAGAATGGATAAGAAGATGCAAGAACAAAGTACTTTCCCAGTTCTTGCTTCATTAAACAGTCTGAAGGACCTCTGCAAAGGGCACAGCTTTGAATGCGTAGGTTATCTCAACTAAACCTCTGCACTGAAGAACCTACTTCATCGGGAGAGACCCCTCCGTGCCTGTATGTGAATGATAAAAAAGAACAAAAGATTCAGCTCATTCAAACAGAAGGCACTCATTGAATCCAGGTTCTGTATGGAAGCAGACTTTAGGATGCTTGAAGCACAACAGAACAGTTAGGAAATAATTTCCTCTAGTGTTACCAAGTTGGAGAGTGAAAGCTTTCCTATGTGAGGGAGGATTGCTTTGAAAGCAGATGAATCAAGTTAATTAGTAGTGTATATATCACAGATCATGAAATAGGCCTTCAGGATTTTAAAGTATCGACTTAATTTTATGAACATGCAGAATGCATTCTACGTTAGCTTCTACCATAATATTTTTAAAAGAAGTAATGAAATGAAATGAAGTGGAATAGGGATGTGATTGAATGACTGCATAAAAACCTCTAAGAGCAAATCCCCATATAGAAGACTCTTACTTTAACAAAGCATTATTACTTGGACTTTCAAAATAATGCTAAGCTTTCTGCAAGTAGCAAAAGCAAGAAAGGCAAAAATACACAGTCAGTCTTTGCAAACAATAAGATTGACAAATTCATCAGAAAGGTAATCCAGCTAATAAAGCTCTTTGATCTCATCAGCACTGGACGAGAGCAAATGACAAATATAAGCAAGTTTCAATAACAGATACAGATACTACAGATGTTATCTTCAAGTCTGCCTCTCCTCATCCTGTGAAGTATGTGATTCCAGGAAAAGAAAAACAGTAAAGTAGGGATTCATTTGTAACTGAAGTAAATTAGCATTTTTAAATTTCAGTAAATATAAATAATTCTTAAGAATTTGTCTTCCACTCTTAATATATGTTTTAGTTACAGGATTTTGCAGTGGATCTGATTTACAAACTCACATTTTATTAATAATATTCCTTGACTGATTTGCAGTGGAAATGAGGTTTATGTACATGTTTAAGTGTCTGTGTGACAGCTTCTTTCTCCTTGAACCAAAAGCTTTTAAAATCAGTTCTTTGCAGTCCAATTTAACAAAGGGATTGAGGTCTCAAGCAAGCTCATTATGTTGAATCTTCTGCAAATGGCAAACTGGTATGAAAAAATGAAGGTATATCAGCTGAGGGAAAAACAGTGCCATGAGCACATATATTAGAATATATTAGGAGATTGAAGAGAATCTTAAGAAATGTCCCAACAAATGGGACAGAGCTAACATCTTTTTAGGCATCAAATTTAAACAATCACAAGCCAGGAAACTGTAGAAAAACAGCCTCCTTTAGTTCTAATACTTATACTCTTCCAAAATGCATTTGTGAGGAAACAAAATTTGCTCCAGAATGGTTCTTGGTTTTGTTCCCAGTCCCCTTGATAATCTACTTTTTGTCTGTACATCCCACCAAAGTTAAGAAAGAAATTTTCTTTATCATCACTTAAAAGGGTGGCAAGTTGTAGGGTGACAGTTTTATGTAAAATCGTGTCAATCATAAAGAATGTCTTCTATGAGGGGAATATTCACCTATTCCTAGAACACATGAAAAAAACACATCTTTAAAATTTTATTTTTTGACATCACTTTAAAACTACTTGGCAATCACACTTATACCTGGCAGGACTCCATACTTGGCATCCAATTCATCCAACACACAGCTTAAACAGAGAAGACCCTATTTCATCATAAGGAAGGTGACCTTTGCCCAAGAAGAAAGCATGCAACTCCAAGCTCCCAACCATGTAAACATACAAGAAGACATTTCAAAGCAAGAGTGTTGTTTGTAAATAAAGATTTTCAATTTTAAAATTCCTATCAAGGAATTAGGTGTCTCCACAAAAAAATAAAATTATTTTACAGTGCACATAACAATCAAGACTTTTCAGATACCACAGCATTTAGATACAACCAAAAGAAGTTAAATATCTGTAGGTGTTTCCACAAAGAATATGATGAAACAAAAATATCCGAGCTAGTCCTGTCACCAAAAGAAACATATTAAGTCAAGAAAATGTTTTGTTCTAACAATTTTTTTTTTCACTTCTGATGTCATCTTAAAGTATATGGATAAAATTATGAATTTTTTTTTTTTTTACTTCATAACATGTTAATGTGAATTTGGGAATTCTCCAGATTATAACTGAAATGGCATGGAGTTATGTCATGCCAGAAACATCTACAAACTTAAATTCAGGATAGGAGCAATAGGATGTGGACTGATATAACTGTGACAAAAAAATGTTCCCCAGACTTTTGGTATTTTGACTAGACTATTGAGTTGCTGTTAATAAGTATATCTCTAAATGTATTTCTGAACTGATTGTTTATTTTGGCAAAGTTGTATTTCCACCAAAGTGCATATTCACATTCAAAATCTCATCTAATATGCATATTATATTATTAATATAGGATATTCTTATGTGTGTAAGTTTTGTTATAAAGTGTCCTCCATTTGTCACACTAGTGCAATATTGTCTTTAGTTATTTTTATGGCAATAATCACTAAACAGCAAAAGAAACCAGAAATATTAGGCATTGGCACATAAACCTGCAATTGCATACACAGAAAGATGCAAATAAATTAATGTGCAAATTTGGTTAACACCAAGAAAATTTTGGCCAAGAATAGATCAGACGGTTATACGTCTGGGTACAAAAGGTTGTCTGAAAAGTTACCTATGGAGTAAAGTTTGGTGTCTCACAAAATTTCCCTTCTGATATATGATGTTTAGTTTCACCACTGAACATTTCATCCAGCCCACAAACATGATTTATACTGTGCTGTTCATCTCCATTTGTTAGAATAATGCTTGCCATATCTCTAAGGTCTTTCACCTTCTGAATGATCTTTCACAGGTGAATGAGATGACTAATATAACTTACTGTGTCTAGAAAATAATGCTGTAATAAATTACAGATCTTACAGCATGTTCTGTAAAAAAAGAGATAAGTTTATAGATAGGCTAGTAGTGGAATATTCACCAGCAGATGAAGAAATATAGTGAAATAGAAACACTTTCCTTCTCGCTGTTTTGAAAAAGACCTGGTCTAGGAATAACTCTGTGTTGGACCTTAAGGCTTATGGACATTGTCTTTTAGTAAAGTTGACTGAACTGAAGGCTCATACACATGTGTGTGTCTGTACATGTATATGTATATGTGTATGTGTATATACATACATCTATATGTATGGAATCAGCTGTAATCAGCAGGTGCATTCACATTTCTGTTAGGATTTGTTCCTAAGTAGAAAAGTTCATTCCTAAGAAGAGCAATGAGTTCAGTTACAAGTTATCCAATACGATGCCCATCTACAAGCAGGGCCAGCGGAAGGATCCAGGAACTACAGGCTTGCCAGATTGATCTAGTGCTGGGGAAGGTCATGTGGCACATCATTTTGAGTGCCATTATGTGGCATGTACAGGACAACCAGGTGATCAGGACCAGCCAGCATGGGTTTGTGAGAGGCAGGTCCTGCTTGACCAACCTGATCTCGTCTGACAAGGTGACCCACTGAGTGGATGAGGGAAAGGCTGTTGTGGTTGCCTGGACAACAGGCTGGGGGCAGAGGGGCTGTAAAGCTGTCCAGCGGAAAAGGACCTGGGCATGTTTGTTGACAGACATTGAAGAGACCCAGTAGCTTGCCCAGCTTCCCAAGAAGGCCAGTGGCATCTGGACCTGTATTAGCAATAATGTGTCCAGCAGGACAGGGCAGTGATTGGCCCCCTGTACTCAGCACTGGTGAGGCTGCACCTCTATTGCTGTGTTCAGTTCTGGGCCCCCCACTTCAAGAAAGACATCGAGGTGCTGGAGAGAGTCCAGAGAAGGGCAAGAGAAGGGTCTGGACCTCTCACGAGGAACAGCTGGGGCAGCTGGGGTTGTTTAGCTTGGAGAAAAGGGGGCTGAGGTGGGGACCTTATCACTCTCTACTACCACCTGAAAGGAGGCTGTATCAAAGTGGAGTTGATCTTTCTCCAAAATAAAAGATGATAGGGTGAGAGGAAATGGTCTCAAGCTACATCAGGGGAGCTCTAGATATTAGGAAAAAGTTCTTCACTGAAAGTGTTGTCATGTGTTGTAACAGGCTGCCCAGGGAAGTAATTGAGTCACCATCCCTGGAGATATTTAAAAGACATGTAAATGTGGCTCTTAGGAACATGGTTTCGTGGTTGACTTGGCAGTGCTGGGTTAATTGTTGAACTCAGATAATCTTAGAGGTCTTTTCCCACCTAAACAATTCTATGATTTTATGTTAAAAAAAGGGCTTCTATTACTGATAAAGTGTTGAAGTATGTTTTAATATTAAAATGTAGTATACCACACATTCAGAGAAAGAAATAATTTGATTTATAAGATGGTTTTATTTTCTTTAATACGTACTAAATTAATAATAGTCCTTTCACTGAACAAAGGGATGTTTAGGGCAAAGTCTACCTTGCTGTCACTTTTTTTTGGTGTTGTTATTCTTTGATTGCAAACTTTCCATTATTCCTCAAAAATTATGATAATAATAATAACAACTTTACTGAACATGGCAAATAAGAAGAAAGAGCACAGTATTAACTCTTTGCTCTAAGCCATCTAAATGATACACTTTACACACAGGATTCAGTACAAGAAGATAATGCAGGAGTTATTATCAAAGTAGCTAGCACTGATAATTATTATTGAGGTATATTTATGGAATGATGAGTGTGCAACGTTCACTTCTTTCTTATGACAATGAGGGGATGTTTTCTTCTACTTCATCATTCTTGGTCTTTTTCTTGAGTGAGCTCTGGTATTTGTGTGCTCAGCTAGATCAGTCAACTTTTCCAACTGAAAATTAACCCTACAAAACATATCTGCCCACGTGTGTGTGTGTGTGTCGCATTTGCTGCTGGATCAGATCCCTGTTCAGCTAACACTGTAGTCTCATGAGTGCTACCAGCAGTATAAGAAAAGAGGTAGGAAGACATAACCAAGGGCAGAAAGGTGAGACTACTTCTCTTAAGCTGACTTAAATCAACTGTGAAATTGCATTGCCCTTACAGACTTTCACTGACTGAATGAAGTTCAGTGTGAGAGACTAAATTAGAGTTCACAAACACACTCAAAGCTCAAGTACTACTTCCAAATGCAAAATATTTATATTTTCATCCCCATTCATACAGATTTTGAGGAAAAATTTTAAGAAAAGCTCTCTTCTTCTCCCCCCATCCCAAATTTGCCTTATTGTGTGAGTTAAGTGCTACACTGTTAGACAATTTTACTATCAAGAATATAAATATGGAACAGTTACTTGCAATAACTACTTACTTCAAAGTAGCGTCAGATAGGAGGTCAGTTCTAATGTCTTGCAATACATACTGGACAATTCAGAATGATAGTGAAAATTGATGGATCTACGCTAAAATTATATACTCATAATACCCACAGGTATTATGCAGACAGGGAATTACTTGTGTTTTTAAAAGTGAGTGATAGTTTATTCTAGAGAGCATGTCACAGAGCCCCAGAAATCTTTCTTCCGTAAAAAAGCAGCAAGGGTAATCACTGCATTTTTGTTAGCTGAAGTTGTAGTCAAGATCACTGGAAAATCATGGGCAGTATAAAATAAAGGATTCTGTGCATTTCACATCATTTCTCAATTTTCTGCCACCTGGCAATAATACTGTCCATTTAACAGCCTCTATGGAGGGTAGCAGTTTGTAAAAATGCTTGAGTCAGATGAAAACTGAAAGCACAAGAGAAAGAAGTATAAAGGGTGATCTCTACAAAGAGCAAAGAAAGGAAGGTGGTGAAAATGGAAGGAGATTGCTTTAAGAAAATCAAAGGAAAAAGAAAGAGGTATGAAAAGTGGAAGTGATACAGGTACTTAAAATTGGAAGATGGGAATATCCCTCATGATATTTAATAGCTGTGTCTGAACTCCCAAATTCACACATGTGCTTGCAAAGCCCTTTGTGCAATGTATTTTGCCTTTTGAGATGAAATATTTTGTGAACATTCTTCTCTCCAACAACATGCACGTGACCCGTCTGTGACAAAGAAGAAATTCAAAGTGATTTGGTAGGAAAGAAGCTTTAGTACACTGAAGTAGCACTTCCAGGTGTACTGCAATGCACATCACTCAAGCCCACAGCCTTCATTTCCCCATTAACTGAGTGGAAAAGACCACGTTTAAGAAAGCCTTCACATTGGCAAACCTCTCCACATTCAGAAATTACATTCAGTAACTATGCAAAATGCTAATGAGAAAAGCTTAGGGTTTGACACACCCGTAAAATAGAAATACAACTATCAAGAGAACTAAATTCTAAACAGATTGTGAAAATGTCTTTTGCTTTAGTTAGACTCAAAATTCAAAGGAAATTTTCATTGTGTCTTTATCTCTGGATTTAAACTTTTGCTTTGCATTAGATGTTTACAGACTAGAATGAAATCAGCCTGTAAGAAGTCTGCAAAACCACAAGATGTTTAGATGGTGGCTATTTTCTTGTTCTTATAAATTGTATGTACTTGATAAAATATACAATAAAATATACATTTTACTGGCTCAAGCCCAATCCAAGGAACTTCATTTTCTGGGGCAGGTCTCATCTCTCTGGATTTCAGTCTTCCAAGAGCAAGGCTTCCAAGCTGAGAGGTATTGGCTTTCTCTCTAGTTAGTGGAGGAAGATTCCAGAAAACAATTAACCCTGCTTAATTTAGAATCAAATTAATTGCTTTCCTGAAGTGGCTTTCCTACCTTTCACTGCTGATAGTGTAAACTGAAAATGTCAACCATTTAGCCAGTTTCAGTTGAGTGAACTTTAAACTTTCACTTAAACTCTAAACTTTAAACTCTGACGCAGTCAGGGAACAAATACCCCAAAATTCAGACCGAAGATCCAGCAAAATCTAACTCAGCCCTTGATTACTAATGGAGGTACCTTACTTTTTGCATAAAAATAATTAAGGCAGCTATATGGCACTATCTGTGTGTCTGCATTTGTAACTCCTTCCTAAGACAGGAATTAAGAAACAAGATGCCATTCTGCCTGAGTGCCCTGTGAGGTTTTTCTGGGAGTGACTGCTGTAGGGCCTGTGAGATTGAGTTCTGCACAGAATTTGTTTGTAGTTGCCACAGCTTTTTTTAAAAATCACCAGAAAAGGTTGATTTATTCTCAGTTTAAGGAGGAGGAGTACCAAGAAGTTACAATAGTCCCGTGGGAATGGGAAAAGAGATGGTCTCAAGCCTGACTCTCTCATGCTTCAGGGAACTGCCTCAGCAGTCAGGTTGCAGGTTAGTGGAGGCAGAGGGAGGAGGAAACATCCACAAACCCAGAAAGATGTGTATATACATAGCAAGAAAAACAAGGTGGTGTTTGTTTTTTTTCTTATCTCCTCCCTAATCTTTCCTGATTCCCCATTAGCCATACAAAGAATTGATTCATTAACAGCAGCTAGAATAATTTGTATGTAGTGGCAAAGTGACAACCTGACAAATATCCCTAGAACATATTTAACCTTATTTGTAGGAATAATTCCAAAATAGGATGTGAGGCAATTGGTGTACAATGTCTTGTTCAATAGATAACTGCAAATTGCAGAGTAAATATCGGCATCCAGGATCTCTTGATCCCTAACAAACACAACTCTCTGGTCTTTTATTATATAGGAATGATGAGGTATTATTTAGTCTTTTTTCTTTTTCACTTGCCAAAATATTGACTGAGTCAATTAATTCTTATTCAAACAAAGTTTCCTGTAGAAAAGCTCTTTTATAGGCTTCTTCTTTCTTTACAGACGTCAACACACTCTGTTTTACTTTGTGATATAAACAGAGAAACCAAAGAACCAAAGAAAAGGTACAAGGCACAAAGATAAACAAAAATATAAACAAACCAACCCCCCTGCTTTTACTCTGCTAAAAATTAAAACTAAAATCAAACCCATCAAATGTAGATGCTAGGAACAGAAGAAAACTCAGTCCATTTCAATTTAGCAATCTAAGGACCACCAATCCTGTTGCCTTCAAGTATTAGCAACACAAACTTGTAATAATATTCCTCTTCCAAGTCATTAGCAGTGGAGATAATTGTAGGGACATGAGTCTGAATTCCTTGTGGCATTGAATGGCAGTCTTAGAACTGCTGGCCTGTTTACTTTGTTGGCTGCGGGGTTAATGATATAGACAGCTGAACAATTGGAAGGGAATTGAACTGTATATTGCAAGGTATTTCTCAAGTGCCAGGAGGATAGATGACCCTGCTGTGCTTTCATTTTCTACCCACCCAAAATTATTTTTCCTGAAAATCTCCTACTGATCTTATGCGTGCAATAGCTTAAAATTGTACAGTTTCCCTTCCTTGTGGGGGTATCTTTTGAGGTACCATTTCCCATCCAATTTATGGCACAATACTAATTTTCTTTTGTGAAGGCTTGTATTCCAACCACTCTCAAAATATTGCAACAATTTATAACACAGAAAGACATTTGAAATTTAAGAGAAGACAAAAATACTTTAAATTTATTGTCATGTGAGATAATTTTTTCTTCTTCTCTCTTAACATCAGAACAGATTCAAAATATAGGAAGTTTGGGCTGAAAAACAGAAAAACCTGAAAACACACTTAAAGAGGGTTCACAGAAACTCACCTACTGAACAGTTTTCCTAATTCTCTGTTACATTTCATGGATCAAAGGACACGATATGCCAGAAAAGAGGCAAAAATGCACTTTGCACATCTATTCCAAGGCAAAATTTTGTGCATATGGGTCCCTTCAGGGAAAAAATATGTACAGCACGATTTTTCCTTTATTTCATATTTACTTACTGCCTTACTAGCAGAAACTTCACTCTCTCAGACTGTTTCAAAAATCTTTTGTATTCTTCCGAAAGCACACAAAAGACCTCAGAAATAAATTTAATAGCTTTTATCAAGTTCTTGTAAGAGTCAGGGATTAAATCTCTCTGTGACCCTGAATCTATAAAAGTCTATCAGGTAGACTATACAAGTTGCTTGGCAACCTAACCCAAACAAGGATCAAGAATAAATAAGAGCAGATAATAAATGTCTGGGAGACCAGGAATGTGTATTCCTATATTGTAGTTAAAAAAAAAAAAAAAAAAAAAAAAAAGGGAATGACCACTAGCTCTCTTTCTGGAAGTCAGCATGAGATCTCACATGATTACAACTTGAACTACTGAAATCTAAAAATGCATATTATTTAATTTAAATTTATGTTGGAGGGAGTGCAACACAGCAGAGAGACTAATTAGTAACCTTTTGTTGTGTCCTACTGTTACACCTTCAGAAAAGTAAACTGTCACTACACTGTCAAAACACTCAACTTTCAGATTTTGTCACAACTAGGGTCCTGCTCTGCAAAATATGAATAATTTTAAATTTTCTTTTTTCTCATTCCACTTGCTGCAAAGAAACATATTGGCCATAACAACTCTGAGACTGGAATGAAGAAATCTTACTGAAAATATAATTCCAATATTTCAGAATAAATATGTGTTTTTCAAAAAAGCATATCCTCTGCCAGTGCAGAATTAAAGTTTTGATTCATAAGTTATGACAATTTTTTTCAAGGAGTGCATTTTCTTTAGCCAGCCAACCAGAATGAGGCAGAAATTTCATTTGGATGAGGAGATTGAGAGGATAATTGTTAATAATACACCGGTTCTTAAGTGTTGGCCTTAACTATTGTTAGACATCATTTAAGTTCTAAATATTTTAGATTTCTTTTTAAGGACAAAACAATGATTATACAAACTGGGACCTCTGTCTTGAAGCCCAGCATCTTGTCTCCAGTGATGGCCAGTAGTATATGTTTAGAAAAATTATGTAAGAAGGAGCAAATATTTTCCCTTTGTGTATTTCTATACTTTCCAGGTAAAACCAGAGACTAAAACAAAAATTCAATTTTGACCACTGTTTTGGCTCCTTCTCCAATATACTCAATTCAGTTTGGTAAACTCTTGCACTGCAGCTTCCACCACCCTCTCCAGCTCAAGTGTCCCCTCTGTGAAAGGTTGTTTCTCTTTCGTAATATCTGCACAATGATATCAGTAGGTGCCCTGCAGTTTTGCGTGGCAAGGAACAGTAAATAGTCATTCCTTGGTTGTTTTTCCTAGTCATGCATTATTTAGCTGGTATCTGCCCTACCCTGCATTGTTTTTTTCTAAGCATAAAACACTTACTCTTCCTAACATTTGTCAATGTGGTGTCTTCATTATTTGTATCTTTTCCAATTTCTCTGTAAGTCTCTGAGAGAGAGCAACAAGAATTCCATGCAGTATTCATAGATGGGGACCTAAAATAGATTTATACAATAGCATAATGACAGTAAAACTTCTACTTTGTTTCCAATTCCTTCCTTCATAATTCTTTATGTTCTATCATTTTGCCTCTTCTCCTGACTACCACGTTGATATTTTTGGGAGTGAAATACTGTGACACTGTTATGCTTTTCTGAGTAAGTAATATCAAATTTAGAGCTTGCCATTACACAGATGTTTTTATACCTATACTTTTCCGCATGAGGCATTTTCTGCTCACTGAGGCTGAGTTTCAGGTGTTATTTTGCTACCTACTTCACCATATATTACAGAATCTTCTCAGACTTCTAACTTTAAATTTTATAACCAAGTTTTGAAATTATTTTTTGTCATCTGCAAGTTTTACACCCATTTTTTTCCCCCAGGATATTTAAGATTATTTCAGGTTGTAGAAATGCTAGGCCAGGTTTGGAGTAAAGCTGCTTATACGTGCCATTGTTCTGGATATTGAATGCGCATTCCTGTCCTTTGTAACCTATTTATAGATTGCTTGCCAGTCTGTAAGAGCACTTCTTATCCTAGAAAAAAGCAAACCCTAGGATTTTCCTTTTTTAAGAGCCTGGGATGAAGATTCTTCTAGAAACTTAACAGCAGTATACTAGACCATTTGTGATGCTTTTCTATTGAGTCTTTTTTGCTTTTTTAACTTTATTAGTTTCATGTAATCTTTTATTATTGTGATCATTCTCACTTCCTCTGTGCTTGAAAAGTTATTTGAGCAACTTATATTTCATTCATTAGAACTCTAAACCTGTATTTTCTGACAGTTTTCAATTAGAAAGCTAAGATTAAAAAAAACCCCCAAAAAACAGCTAGTGATTTTGTAGGCTGAACTGCATGGCTGCAAACATAGGAAAATTTGGGAAGATAACTGTTCAACAAATAGTTATAACTCATCCCATCCTAAGGAAGAAGTCTTGAACAAGTCAGATGAGTCAATCATTAAAAATCCCTGTTTTTTTTCCCCCTACTAACTAAGAAAAGGGCTTGGATGATGACCTTGGATGTAGAAGCCTACAGATATAGAAGTATACAAATATATCCCACCACGCTTATCTAGGCACAGTTTGCATGAGGAGATAACATTTTTAGGGCATATCTAATGTCAAAGCTATCAGCTTTCTTTTTGTTGCTTAGAATGAATAAACAGATAGGAAAAATTACATGCATATGAAATTTGTGTGGAGTCAACTGAAGTAATCTGGAAGTTTAGAGACTTCTTGGTTTTGAGGAAAGGAGAAAACAGCATGAGAACAAAAATTAAGGCACATTTGAGAATGGTCTGCTTGTAAATCTGCCATGAATCTATGTATTACGTAACCGTTTCTTCACAAACTTCTTTTTATACTAAAAGGTGAGGCGTCTGGGGTTTTTTTTTTTGGTTTTTTGGGTTTTTTTTGTGGCACATGTGTTCTTTAACTAAAAAAAAATATTTTTTTGAAGTTTCTTAAGGCTATCATGAATACGGAAGAGCAGATACATCATCTCACACGGACTGCTTAATGCAGGCAATATTGTAAACAGCACTCTAGGGAAAGGTTTCAGAAGTGCATTTAATTGCATTTCCTGCTTCTTGTAACAGTGAGGGATTAAATTGAGACAAAATGTAATGGAACCAGCTCTTTCCTATCTGCTTAAAGAAAGACAGAAAGCTAACTGAAAACTCTGTTTATTAACTGGCTGAGGAAAAAAAAAAAGCCTATCCAAAATTAATGAATTTATAAGCCTATTACTTCTCATGACTAATGGAGAATTCTTCATCTGGAATCTAAATTAGTTTTATGAGAGGTTAAGAAATGAGTATTGGAACCTCCTGCATTTATTTTCAAGTATTTAATTTCTCATAACCTGATGAATCTAACTAAGGACATTGCAGCATCCATGTGAAATGAGAAACAATGCTCAATTAGATACCGTACATTACTCAAGGATGTAACAGGTAGTACGTGGTAGTCAATATTTGTATCTGTTCATAAGAAATACCTAACTTCTGTATTGCTCTATTGCTTGCCTATTATCTTTATACTTTCCAGAATGCAAATTCTGGAGATTCTTTCTGGATGTTTTCTTCTACAAATTATAATACTGTAAAATTTGCACTTATGCTATTTCTCTCTTTTTCTGGAAGAATTCTTTCCTGGATAAACAGCAGAGAAATAAAATATGCCTCTTCAGGTAAACAGTGACTGTGACTGAATATCCATCCTCAGTGTGGATCAGTGATGCCTGCATGTTTCAAGATAACGGAACTTAATTTGTAAGCAGCAACACTTCTCCACTACAAGGGGATTGATATGAAAAAAACTAACAAAAAAAACAAACAAAGAACAACTAAGGTTCCAAAAAACATTTGTTGTAAATACTCATACTTGATATTATAGAATCACAGACTGGTTTGGGCCAGAAGGGACCTTATAGATCACCTAGCTGAAATGCTCCTGCCATGGACACCTTCCACTAGACCAGGTTGCTCAGAGCCCCATCCAGCCTGGGCTGGAACACTACCAGGAACGAAAAGTCCACAGCTTTCTGGACAATCTGTTCCTATGCCTCATCACCTTCACAGTAAATAATTTCTTTCTTATATCTATTCTAAACTTACCTTCCTTCAGCTTAAGGCCATTCCCCCCTTGTCCTATGACTATATGCCCTTGTAAAAAGTTCCTGCCAGCCTTCTTGTAAGATCACTTTAGGTATCAGAAGGTGTTATAGGGTGTCCATGGAGTCTTCTCTTTTCCAGGCAGAACTACCCCAACTCCTTAGCCTGTCTTCATAGCAGATGAGGGGTGTTCCAGCCCTCTGATCAACTTAGTGGCACTCCTCTGGACTTGTTCCAACAGGTCCATGACTTTCTTATCTTGGGGGCCGCAGAGCTGGCTGAAGTAGTCCAGGTGGGGTTTCATAAGAACAGAGTAGAGTGGGAGAATCACCTCCATTTGTCATACCACTTTTGATGCATCTGGCCCAAGAACACATTGCTGAGTCATATTGAGCTTTTGATGCACAAACACCCCCCAGCCTCTCTCCCCAGGACTCATTTCAAACATTTTCCTCCCAACCTGTAGTGGGTGCTTAGGATTGCCCCAACCTATTGCGGCAGGCAGTGGTGGGTGTGCCGCAACCTTCCAGAAGCGTCTCCTATGCGAAGTCGCTCGGCAGGCGGACACACTCACACACACATACCAGACAGCTTCTGAAACAGTCAATGACAAAGAGGCGAGAAGGGTCTTCGAGTGGAATTCCACGTGGGATGTTTAATCCAGCCACGCACGTGAAGCAGTCCAGGGACGAAAACAAAGAACATGGGAGGGTCCAGGTTTATATCCGGGGCAGGTAGAGCACCAGGGGCCACTGATCTGAGGGCACAGGGGTGGTACATGGGCGGGGCTAGGGTAAGGGAGCCAATAGGGAGACTCTGAGGGAGTGGCGATGGGGCAAGGGCCAATGGGGGAACAGGGAAGGGAGAACCTTCTAGAACAGGGACATATAAGGCATAAAGGGACAGGGGGGCCAACGGGCCAACCGGGGAAAGAGAACTGGGGTACATCAACATAACCAAACAAAGCATCCTGGGGGAAGCCCTTTCTGTGACCCTGACATAGGGAGGATCTCAGGGACTGTCCCTTCCATGGGCCCACTGACCTCCACACAACGCCAGGTACAGGACTTTGTACGCAGCCTTGTTGAACTTCATGAAGTTCAACGTAGATACTTTTCAAGTCTGTCAAGGTCCCTCTGGATGGCATTCCTTCCCCCCAGTGTGTCGACCTCACCAAACAGCTCGGTGTTGGCAAACTTGCTGAGTGTAGACTCAATCCCACTGTCTAGGTCACCAACAAAGTTGCTAAAAAATGCTGGTTCCAATACAGACCCCACTTGTCACTGTTTTCCACTTGGACATGGAGCCATTGGCTGCAACACTTTGAGCTTCCCCATCAGCCAATTTTTTGTTAACTAGCTGGTCCATCCATCAAATCCATATCTCTCCAGTTTACAGACATGGATGCAGCATGGGGCAATGTCAAATGGTTTGCACAAGTCCAGATAAGTGTCCTTTGTCCACCACTGCTCTAATCCCATCGTAGATGGCCACCAATTTTGACAGAATAATTTTCCCTTAATGAAGCCATGTTGGTTATCGCCAATCACCTCAATTTCCTGTTTTCCAGACAGTGAGAACATCACTGGACTGTCATGACTTCTCAAATATGGACTGCCATGACTTCTAAAATAATATGGATAGTGGCTTAGCCGTTTCATCAGCCAGTTCCCTCAGGACCCATGGGTGCATCTCATCAGGTCCTATGGACTTGTGCACCTTCAGGTTCCTTAGATGTTCTTGAACCCCATCTCCTACAGCAGGCAGTTCTTCAGTCTCCCAATCCCTGCTTTCACCTTCTGCAACTTGGGCAGTGTGACTGGAGTGGTTGCTGGTGAAGACAGACAAAAAAGTTATTGAGTACCTCAGCCTTTTTCATGTCCTGGGAAAACAAGTCTCCCATATCCTTCCACAGAGGAGCCACATTTTCCCTATTCTTTCATTTATCACTGATGCACCTAAAGAAACATTTTTTGTTACCCTTGATGTTCTTGGCCAGATTTAGCTTTCCTAATCAAATCCCCAAGTGTTTGGACAATTTCTCTGTATTCCTCCCAGGAATTATCTTTCCAGTTTTCAAGGAATAGTGTTTTTAAATTCCATACTTCCATACACTGTAGAACTGGAACACTTGACTGTCTGACTCAAACAGAGCAATTAAGAAGCACGATATTAAGGCAGTAGTACAGACATCTCTGAAGTAATTGGGAATATTCCTAGGCTTAAAGTGTCGTATTATCTTGAGACTTGAGCTATCATATAAATATACAAGGATGGACCTCTTGAATCAGACCAAAATTTCATGAAGGTCAGAATTCAGTTTCTGGCTGTTGCCAACAGCAGAAAAGAACCAGGTAATTATGTGGCAATGTTCCCTTTGTATGTCATGTCCATTTCTGGCAATTTGTTAAAGGAATTTTCAAGACAGATGGAGAATTGGGCCTGACATTCCTTCCAGTAATCAATGTGACTGCCTTGCTTTTTGAGCTCATTTTGCAACATGGGGCAAAGTCACTTCCAGCTGCTTAATGTCAGAAGAAAAGATACAGCACTAGAGGAAGTTAGGAAGTAAATGAAAACTTTCCTTGTGTAACAGCAGTGCAAAAGTTAGGTGCATGGTAAGCAAGCAAAGCAAAAACACCTTTTCCTACACATTTGTGGTGCCAGTCATTTGTCACAACACTTCCTCCTTGCCATCCTATTTCATCGAAGAAGCTCTGTGTTCTAGGGTTTAGTGTAAGCAGCCTTTGCTACAACACTGGTTAACATGCACCCTTGCTTGCTTCATACCTCTGTTGCATGACCAAGTACATTTTACTAGACAGTACACTTTCATAAGGAGTTAACCTGTCCCACTTTTGAACTGTCAGGCTCCTTATAGGTGCAGAGGCTTCAACCCTTTTCCTGAAAGCCTCTTGGCTCAGAGCTTCGCAGGATGCATTGGCTGATTTTACACTTTAATGAGGAGACTGAGTTTGGTGGTCAGTGTTCACTACTTCTCACGTTCTGACATCAGTTGCTTTCATTTAGCTGATCACAAAGAGCTGTCCTTGACTTGGGCACCAATCAAATTCATATACAGTGAGTTTTGGCTGTTGCCTGTACACTGATCTGCTCTCTCTACCTATGCCTTGGTGTTGAAAATGACCTTATCCTTATTTTACTAGATTGTCCATTGTTGTTGCCTGATAGTTAAAAAAAAAAAAATGTTTTGAGAGTTGTATCCGACCTTTGGTTTTAGACCTTATCACTTTTTCTATATTACTGAAGAGTCCATAAAGACCTCAGGTTCAAATCCTGAAATCAGTTACTACTAGCAATACAAAAGATTTTGAAGAATCATTCACTCTGATTTTTAGTCTTGAAATAGTTTTATTAAACAGTGACTTGCAAAATGCAATGCATTTGAAAGGTGTGTGTGGGGGGGTGTTTCCTTTTTAGCTTATATTGTGAGGGAAGAAGTCCCTTTTTATTCCATGATCACTTTTTTATTCATTCTGAATTATCTTTCTGGTGACTGTCTTCTTCACATATGTAAAGCTTTATTTCTCTCACCCTGCCATCCTGTCAGTTTTATTTTATCTTGACAAATACAACTGAGAGCTACTTAATGTCTGAAGTGGAGGAATGAAAAAATAAAGCCAACTTTTAAAGTTCTGCATTCTGCCTGCCCTACACTCTCTCCCACAGCTCTTCAGTGGGTTAGTTTCATTTTACACTGAAAAATACAATCAAGTAAACAAAGCAGCACCCAATTGGACTTTTTTCTTCACCACTAAATTAAATTACCCAGCTGATCAGATGAAGAGAAGAAGGCTCTGGAGATTCAAGAGAGTGATTAAAAAAAAAAAAGATAAAAACTATTCTGTTTAAAATGTAAGAGCACTAAAACAAGCTTTTCTCCTAACTCCATTCCCAATTACTCTGTTATTCTGGTTATATTGTTTACTCCAATATGCCTCATTACATTGTTTAATACAAGCACACTAGGCAGTAGAAAAGGGGGTTTCTTGAGAGGTCTTACAGCAGTAGAGGTAATCTAGACTAGAGAGACTGATCAACTGTAGCAGCCATGGGCAAATTAGAAACTGAGAGGAGGGAGACTCCTGAGTTAAAAGACAAATTTTGAAACAAGGAGACACAGCAGCTTTATTAAAAATGTTTATCATATTCATCCTTGCTCTTGTTCACATTCGTGACAGGATCTACTTGCAGAGGAATTTTAAACTGTGGTGTACCCTGCTAATTGAACACGTACACACATGAACTCATGAACTGCCTAATTGCAACCAATCTCTGAAGATATTTGAAATGTTTCATGAGCAAATTTTTGTTTGGGTTTCTTCTCTGTAAGACTGTAAGTCTGTAAGATTTGTTTTATTCATTAAATATGGAAGATTAGACTCACTCAGAAAATGTAGTCTTTGCATTATCCTAAGTAGGAGACCTGCCTTTTGCTAGTCTGACAAGTAAAAGTGCCTGACTAGCAAAAACACTTGACTTAGCAGAATTTTGTCATTCATATAGAGCTGGGTCACACTGCCCTGACTAAAGGATCTGATGAAAAAGAAAGGTATCATTTGTAGGAGAAAGGAGGGTATTTGCATTGTGTTTTTCATTGGATCATTCCTATAATATTGACATAATCAGGCTGGATGAGACCAAGGCGTGCTGGTCCACCTCTAGTAGATTTGTGTCCTTACATGGATTACAGTAGGATTCATATATGGCTTCTTTAGTAGCACCCTGCATTAGCTTCCCGAATGTGAACTCTGGTGTATCTGAAAACTGTGCCCTCTCTGAGTTTATGTTCTTATTTTGACAGAGTGAAATATCTCTCTGCAGTAGATTTGCAGTAGCCTTACAGGCGAGTGACTAGGGCCCAAAATAAAATGAGGAAATACTGAGAAGATTTTGAATCAAGAAAATAACGGGCATTTTTCTGCTTTATTACTGTTATTTTCTTAAAAACAAAATTGTAATATTGTATGCTTGTTCTTTCTCACCCTCTTTCTTTGTTTCTCTTTCCATCCAACCCTGAGAACAACACAGTCTGAAAAGCTAATTAGATTTTAGCAGAAATTTCATTAATTATAGTTTATCTGGTTCCCATACACCTGAAGAGGCATATAGGTTATTTTAAAACCTTTTCTGTGTGAAAATAAATTAAAATTTTGAATGTGTATTTTTCAATGTATGAGCTTACTGAGAATAATAAAAACCTGAGATTTGTGTGTGTGTACTGAAATGAATTGCATCTAGCTATATATACTTGCCTTGACTTTCAAATACAGGTTTGTGGTATATGCATATCTACTACAGAGAGTAAGATAAAATGATAGCAAAGCTACCTATAAATTCCTGTGGGATTGAGTGGGAGCTCCAACAAGCTTCTGAACTGGCCATCAAGATAATGTACATATGTGATATCTCTCCTATGGAGAGTTCAGTGTGAACTTATTTCTTGCTTTCAATTGTCTGCCTGCTGACAGATTTTCATGTTCAAGCAGCAAATGGTTGCCCTAAATAAATATAAATGTTATAGGTCAATCTTTCCTGAAGAACTTTGAATAAAAGAAAAAAACCTTTGAACTGAAACGTGACTTTAAACGAGAACCAGTATGGAATGGATTTGTGATATAATATGTTAATGAGACACTATATTACCAGCTTTTGATAAAGAGGTTACATTGAGGTCAGAGAGGTCAATACCAACATCATATTTGATGGGTTCATATGTAGCCAGCACACCCTCCTAGTAACTTGAAAGGAATATTTTTGTGTGAGAGAGGATCTTGATTTGCTGCATGGGGATTATAGACTAGGGTACAATTCAACTCACTTTAAAACTCCCAGAGTTATATGTCCAGGTTTGACCTTTTTGCTTAAGATTTGTTAATATTAAGAAAAGGGTAAGAAACATTTTTAGGCTGTAGTTTGTCTTACCTCTATTAGATGATCATACCTTGAGAACATTAGGGTGACATGTCACTCAAGAAGTTTCTAGGTCTCTTCATAAGAAACCTTGGACAACTATGTCAGGCCATGATATCAACGTTAAAAATGCTGGAGCAGGATCTTCCATATGGTCAGTCATAAATATGCTGTTGTTACTTCTGTTTCATCATTTGCTTTCTTGAGAGTTGCATGCATGATCTACATGCATATATGTGTCTCTGAGACCTGGAACAGATATGTAAGCAGACTCTGAATATAAAGCTATGTCAATATTGATCTAATAATTGCTTACAAGTAATTGCTAATGTGGAGAATAGATTTATCTGCCTGGATGTTGCAGATAAATGAAGGTATATTCATCATAAATTCATGCAGAATCTCTGTTGCTTCTTCTAGAAGATATTTTCTATCTGAAGACTGGCAAAATGTCAACAGAATTGTCTCTGAGTTCAGATAAAGTGAATAGAGTCAAAGGATTTTATTGCAAATGAGTTTCTGAGGCATTAATGCAAAGAAGAGAAGAGAATGGTTACGGTGTCTTCAGTTTGTTTGTTTATCTCTTTTGTCCTGAATTTATGACAGCTGTCTGGGAACCTTCCACTGGGAAATGCACATTTAACAACATTTCAAATGTTCCACTAAAACATGTCAAATTCTTCTAATTTCCCAACTGGATCTGGGAGGGTTTCTTAGGAAAAATCTGTTTCATTAACGGCCAGCTTTTTGATTCCTTGGCTCTCCCCATGGCAAGCTCCTGCAGTGCTGGTAACCTGCAGAGGCCAAGGAACACTGCCTCCAGTGAAGCCTTCGAGGATCCCAGCTGTACACCCAGTCCCCGGCAGCCCTGAGTACCTCAGCTTGCCTTGCAGCTCCTGGAGCTTCCAGACTAATGGCCACATGGCAGAAATGCTGGCAGGGGATCTGATTAGAATTGAGGAAGACTGAAAAGTTGAACTAGGGGAAAAACATTTAAAAAGAAAAGAAAAAAAAAGGGAAAAAAAGGCTATTAAATATTTATGTGGTGCTCAAATGGCCTTCTGCAATGGGTATGAGCAGCCAACTATTTAGTAGTATGATTTAGGACAGTAAAGGGCTATTTGAACAACCTTCTGTTGGTTACATTGAGGAAAAGCTGAGTCCTGGCACCTGTATTTTGCACTTTAGTGGGATAGCTCTTTTCTGGTTTATGATCCTGGTCTGATTAGGGAAAAGTTGCATGCTTAACGGTTTAATCTGTTCAAACTGATGAGCAATTCATTGCAGATTTGGCTCATTTTTAATGGAACATTTTAGAGCTGGGGAAGCTGACTGTCAGATGGAGAAAACACTGGTAGAGGTGTTTGCTAGGACCTAAGTAAGGATCTGCTGCAGACAGTAACAGCTTACTCAGCCCTGCTATAGCTGGAAAAGATGTACATTTACAGCCAGCAGGAGGTCTTCTACAGCAGTACAAATGCATCACCACTGCAGAGGGTGGCATTGCAGTCCTTTAGTCAAACTGGCATAGTTAAAGTGGTACAAATGAATGTGTTTGTGGGGGCTTAAAGGGATACTTTCCTGATATGAATTTCAGACAAGTTCTCGGAAGACTCAGTAGAAGTTTGAAAAAAGTAACACACCTGCAGAGTCAGTGCAGCAGTCAGGCTTGAGCATAGCTGAAAAATGTCAGGGAGGTGCACCAGACAGATTGTGGAGGATCGGCTAAATAAAATGCTACGCAAAAGATGACAGGTCTTTTCTGGAAAGGTCAGGAAGCTAAGAATAAACCAGGGTTTTTGTGAAAAGGAAAACAGAGTTAGGAAAATTGGTGTGAAGAAGAAAGGATGAAGAGCTAGGAAAGTACACGCTATTCCCCAGTTTCTTCAGAAACTGGATTTTGTTCTGTACACACATTATAGCTCTACTTGAAATAGTTCCTTGGAGGTTGGGTTGAAAATGCAGATATATGTTTCAAGGCAAAATGAAGATGAAATATTATTGCTTTTTCAGTGAATGTAAACATCTTAATTAGATTGCAAACAATCAAAAAATAAGATTAATTAAACATTCTCTTCTTTTTTTGTGACATATGTGTAAAATATGGGCATAGAATAATCCAGTTACAAGCACTCTCAAATTATTGGGCTGAGCTGTTAATGAAATAGGATGCATAATTTTCATACTATAAAAGAGTGTTGTCACTGTGGTCTTCATCCTTTTACTTTAATATCTCCTGTGTAATGATAAACAAAGATCCAAAGACGACACCGGCACTGCTGAAACGTACAATATGGGTGTCTAATATAATTATAATTAACAGTTTCCATTCATTTGCAGGATATACCCTGATGGCATTGCTCAAGAGAGGGGGAGCATTAGTGGTAATTATGCTTTGACTTTGTAATGCTGGATTGAAATGATGGTTTCTGACAAAACCAGAAATGAGTGGTTGCTTCGAATAGTGTAACAACACTGCCATCTAACTGCTCCTACAGAGAACTGCAAGTCATCAGTGGTGAAAAATACCTCAGATTCACGAACCTAGAGAGCCCTTGTATTTTTCATGGTGACTGCAAAAAGATAATCCCTCTCTTTTTAAAATCAGAAATTAACTGATTTTGCTTTTCAAGTAGTATACTGAACCTTTGTAATTCTTCTGAAATTGACTATAAGCAGTGAAATTTAGCTTATTTTTGAAAGACAGAGGGGAATTTAAAACTGTAATGGAAATAACTTTGGAAATTTGGCTTTGCCCAGGGACGAGACACAAAACAGTGTGTGTTGGAGGGCAGTGAAAAGCCCAAGACAGCAATCATCATCACAGGAATTTCTACATCAAATCATGCAACTGGGCTACAAATTTCCTACCTTATGCCTAACAAATATTCCAGAAAGATGTTGAAGAATACGTAAAATAGAAAATGGTAAATAGACACTCACATACAGTGTCATTCTATAAGGTTCTGTATTAACTTTATGCTACCTCATGTTGGTTGAGATGACCTCATTATTACTCTTTTTTCATGTCCTGTTTACACTGCTGTTTCTGAAAGTGACTTTCACCAGCAAAAAGGACACTGGGTACAAAAGTCTTTTATTTCTGTGCTCTGAATCTGATGTCATTCAAGCCTATTACAGTGGGTTTTTTTTTTTTCCTAGAAATGATATCAGGGCTGCTAACAGTTCTTATTCTGCTCTCTCTTTCTTTTTTTTCCTGTTTTTCTGTGACTTCTCTCATTATTTCTAGTTAGTTAACTTTTGTTTTCCCAATATTCTTTTTGTGTATTTGGTTATTTTCTTTTTTTCTTTCTTTTTGCCTTTTTTTAAAAGACAATACAGGGTGTAGCATAATTGAAGTACATAATTCCCATTGGATTAGGTAAAAACAATGTATTCTTTACATTTTTGTTTTGCTGTCTTGTTTTTCAATTAGCTGTAATGTAACTCAATAGAAGAAAGTTTCAAATGAATTCAAAGGGATGGGAGCTAAGACTGAAAGACCTACAGGTAAAGATCTAGGTGCAATAGACCTAGAAGAAAAACAAAATAAATTAAAAGGTTAGTTTTTCTTTTGGTCAAAACATCTTCTCCTCCTAAAAGTCAGTGGGGTTTAAGATCTTAAAATACTTTTGAAAAAAAATAAATCTGCTGTTGTCTAGTTATACCTGAACAGGAATGCTCAAAATGAAACTTACATGCAGAGCAGAGTTTTCCATCTTCACTTTTCAGAGTGTGACAATGTTGAAAGTCAAGATGCTGTTACAGGAATCTCAGCTCTTTAACAGCCAAATTTAAGGCTTTTATTAATTTAATATAAGAGGAAAAATGCAGAATCTCTTTCTCTGCCTGCCATAGCTTTGCAATATCTCACTCAAAGCCCTGATAGAAGACAGAGAAAAACAAGTACTTAAGCTGAATTATTATGAAATTTGGCTTGGGTAGCAAAGGCAATTTAAAAATCCATATGGACTGTTTTTCCAGAAATATTCACTATGGTCACTGTCCAGAGGGCTGAAAACACCACATGGATAATAAGCTATCTACGGGCTTTTCGAGAGACAAAGTACATCTTTCAGCAGAACACATTTTTTTCAAGGTTACCTGCTCAGGACTTAATGAGATGAAATATGTTATTTAGAAGCATGAACATGGTTACATATAGTTTCACCCATGACAAACAACATAGTATAATAGTCACCATGGAGACACCTTTTTCTGCTTTCTGCTTACAGCATATTCTCTGTCTGCAGTAGCTGCTTCAGAAGAGTTGATGAGCAAGCTAAGTTTATGGAAGTTTATGATTGCCACCTGGTGGCTAGTAAAGAAAGTCAATTAGTTTTTGGAAGCTCTGAGGTTATTAAGAAATAGTACTGAAGCTGCTTGATTCAGGTAATATCCTAAGGAAAAGCCAGCTGAAATTAGGCAGAGAAATGTATGCAAAATTTTCATTCATTCTTTGCCACACATTTCATTGTTTTAAAGAATATTTAGATGTGAAAAAAGAAACCAATGCACTGAACAGAGGACATGAGATTCGGTCAATATGTCATTCACGAGGGGCTCCCTGAACTATCTTCCAGCAGCATACATGAATAGATTTTTTTTAACGGATGGAGTTTGTTTGGAGTCAAACTTATTTATAAACAGTATTACTGTTTATAAACTATCAAAACCAACAACAAACCTCTGCAAAGTTATTTTCCTGCATTTGTTGTTTGTCTTACATTTACAATTTGATTCTAGAGGAATTTCTGTTATGGAAATAACAATCAGAGCAAGTAAAAAGAATATATTGTCAAGTTTTAAAATGCTAGATTACAAATCTCCATTCTCCATTTCGATGAACTCAGTATCATTGGCTATTCAGGCTTATTGTAGTGAAAAAGTAAAGGAAATTGCATTAATGTCACCAGCAAATACCCAAATGTTTCAAAAAACAGGACAATGGTACTAACAGAAAATTAAATTCATAACTCTGGGAACACTATGCCATTTGAAAACATATAGAACTGGCTAGGATTTTTTCTCCAGCAATTAAATAAAAAAAAAAAGAATTTAGAGAAAATTGTGAGTGTAAAAGTAAAATGTCGGGATTTGGAAATCCTGTGCTTCATGGTGGATGGAACATCTGACTGTGCCTTCTTTTTCTCTGGGCCAGGTGTCCCGAGCAGTCACATCCCTGGAGGATTGCTTTATGGAAAAAGGAGGTAATGAGTCATGAAATCCCTGGATGTGATGGATGAGGTGAAATGTATTACAGCAAGATCCTGAGACTTGGAGGAGAAAAAGGATATGAAGGAAGCAAATTTATCTGCCCTTTTGACTATTTCATTCTTGTTTCCAGGCTCTCCTTTTCTGTCCCCATTAAATTGGAACTGAAAGCCTGTCACACACAGTGGCAAAAGAAGACAAAGAGCAGGGGTACTGTGCCCGCTAGCCTGAAAGCGAGGGCACTTGCATGAAGGATGCAGATCTCAGATACAGGAAGAAGTTAAATCACCATCACCTACAGCTTTCATATATTTAAACCACTTTATTGAAAAAAGGTATGAAAGTGTGCAGTAATACAAGAGGAGGGCAAGAGGAAAGAAGAGAAAGATAAAGGAATTAACTCAGCACAACTACCACCTCCCCCAGTATCAGAAAGACTGCTAAATCTTCTCTTCCTCATTTCAATTCTATTCTTGGGCATTTGGAGAATGGATACCTCACATAAAGAGAGGAATTACATTTGATAGTCTTGCATTTTCCCTTCAGTGTTGAATACAGTGTCCAAATCCTGGGGAGTAAATTATTGCAAAAAGATGGATATGGAGAATAAGGGAAGTTTATATTTCCTCTGACTAGCTCAAACAGTTTTCTGGGTATGTTTATAAAAAATGAAGAACTTTCTTTTCCCACATATTTTATAGATCTTGTTTATCCGACTCAGAGCTGTAGGTTTGCTGTAGAGCTGGTGATAGATGTCAACTAGGCAATGCTAGCCTCAATTTGCAATACATTTATTTGTTTATTTAATTCATTATACTTATAATAGATAGATTAATGCATTTTACTTAGAGTAGAAATTTATTTATTCTGTTTTAAAATTTGACACTTCAGAGACATCTCTTAAGAAGTGAAATGAGATCTGAATAATTAGGGACAGAGCATCTAAATGGGAATTTTGATTTCCAGAAGATACGAGCTTGTTTAGCTCTAGGTCTTTGATTCAATTGCACACAATACAGGACCTGGCAGAGAAATTAAATTTCAAGTTTCTAAATGCTAAGCGTTATAAAGAAAGAGACTGTTCAGACTGTATGGAACACTTGTTTCATATCCATCTTGGCTTTAACAAAATACTGTGGAAGTTCAAAGGCAGGATAAATTGGTATTATTGCTAAACTTAGTGCTCTGGCTGAAGATGAACAATTCATAACTGCTTTCCTATGGATATTTTTTGCCCCAAATGCTGTGTTCTGGAAGGTATAGTATCAACATCCATGACAACATGTAATAATGATACAGAAAAAACCTACCCCCAAACTCCATGAAACTAATACAATCTCGAAAGCCTCCATAGAGCACGTCTGGAAGTATTTCTTAACCATAGCAGGATTCCTCCTACTGAGTAAACCAGCCCCTTGAGTAATCAAAAATTGCGTACATCTGTTAGTAGAAATTCACAGTATTAATGAAGACAAGAACCACCATTGTGAGGACAAAAAGTTATAAAATTTCTTATTGCAGGCAAGTCACTTTGGTCCTATTGTGTTCTGTCAAATGGGATGGGAATAACTGTGCAACTGGATTTAGGACCTAGAGGATTTGAGCTGTATGGATGACTCAGTACCAAACTAGCCTTGGGGCCAGTTTCCTGTCATTTATCTAAACTTCCAAGTTTTTTAAGTCATTTGAGCCTAACCTGACTTTGACATGGTTTCCATGTATCCTTTATATCAAACCATTTGGGGTTTGAATTCAGCTATTAATGCACATTCTTGTTTTTTTGCAAGGCTGATTTTTACAACTCTGTATGGAAGAACTGAATTTCTATAATGCTGTCACAATCATAAGACACTGTGAAGTAAATATATAATTATATATTATTTTGACAAAGTAGGAGTACATCATATTCCTACCATATATCGAGTAACTGATAGAAATAAAAGATATATTTGATTTGAAGCTCACAGTGATTTTTGCCTATGTGGATATAATGGTATGCCTAATAAAGTTAATACTGACAAGAAAGGTGTATTTCCTACACCATATAATTTGGAACATTTAAAGTAAGCTTATTATGATTCTTTGCCTTTTTATTATGAATTAGGTACATCCAGTTCTTTCTGTAGCAGTACAGTAGATTTCCTGTATTCTTCAATCTATTTAATAAACCAGTTTTTTTTTTTCTTTTTTCTTCAAATTTGAAATTCTTGCAGCCTCAAAAAAAAAGGGCTAGTAGATTCATTTGTGAATTATGTTTTTAAAGCTAATAAGCAGCTTTTTGGTTTTTTTTCTTTTTTTAACTGAAAGCATAATCTCAGAGCAGTGTGTTATCAAGGACAAGAGGATTGGTCACCTTATGAAGAGAAGTGATTTTCCAGAGCAGCCTGAAAAATTAGTTTCAGTAGTAGTAGAGGATGCCTTTAAAATGGTGAAAAAAACCCTGGAACACAACTATGAAATAATAAAACCCTCAAAATTAAATATAAATTTAATAATGACAAAAAAATCTTAAGTTCTTGAAACAACTTGTGATTTGTTTGAGAAATTTGGCTGTCTCTTTTAACTTCATTCTTACATTTTAGATTCTCACTTGTTAATGTGCCAGACATAGGCTTTCACTTGCCTTTTTATTACTGCATACTCTGTATTATTAAATTTCATGCAGGATTGTGTTCCTATGCCTAGTAGTCCTTCTCCTAATTTCTGACTATATATCCCTGTAGTACATTCAGTTGTACCTCTAGTTTTAGCTGTTTCTGAAACCAGTGTGGTCTTCTGAATTTAGGCTTTCTTTAATTTAAGTTTTTCTCTTGATAGCTTCCTCAAATATTTCAAGGAAGCCAAGGTTTCTCTGAAGTATCTGAGGAATAGCATAAGTAATGTAAAATGCTTAATTCTCCATATTGCGCTGTTTTAATTGTCCTTGGGGAAAAAAATAATACCTGATAATCTTTATTAAATCACTGTTAGATTAAAATAATGTTAAGATGAAGGAGTCTATGCATTTGACCAGAAGAGGTGTATTCCTGTTCTGGAAAGATAAGGATTTCTAAGAGTGCAAATCTCTCAAGCCACTGAATCTCAAGGCAGGGACTAGGGGAACAAAGTTCCACCCTTCATAAGTGAAGATCAGATTCAAGACCACCTGAGGAACATGTGTAGGTCCATGGGAGCCAAGCAGATGCATCCCAGGGTCCTGAGGGAACTGACTCATGTAGTTGCCACTCTCCATGATATTTGAAAAGTCATGGCAGTCAGCCAAAGTCCCAGTGTCTGGGAAAAGGGAAATGTCACATCCATTTTTAAAAAGGAGGACCCTGGGAACCACTAACCAGTCATTCTCACTCTTACACCTGGTAAAATGATGAAGTAGATCCTTTTGGAAGTTATGTCAAGGCATGAAGAAGACAGGGAGGTGATTTAAGGCAGCCAACATGGCTTCACAAACACAAATCATGCCTGAATAATCTAGTGGCCTTCTATGATGGAGTGTGCATCAGTGGACAAAACAGGAGCTAAAAATATCATCTACCTGAACTTCTGTAAGGTCTTTGAAATGGTCCCACACAATATCCTTGCTGCTGTATTGGAGACATGTGTTTGATGGATGGACTGTTGAATGGATATGGAATTGGCTGGATGGCCATGTCTAAAGTCTTACAGCCAGTAACCAAATGTCCAAGCGGAAAGCAGTGACCAGTGGTGTCACTCTGGGGCCTGTACCGGGACCTAATCTATTCAGATACAGTGAGACTGAGTGCACCCTCAGCAAGTTTGTGGCTGATAATGTTGAGTGGTGAAATATGCCTGAGGGAAGGGTTTCCATCAAGAGGGACCTGATGTCCTTGAGTGGTGGGCCCATGTGAACCTCATTCAGTTAAACAGGGCCAAGTGCAAGATCCTACACCTGGGTTGGGGCAACCTCCAATATCAATACAGACTGGCAGATGCACCTATTGAGACCAACCATACAGAGAAATGTTTAGGGACAAAAGTGAATGAAAAATTGTACAGGAGCCAGCAGTGTGCTTTTGCAACCCAGAAAACAAGTCCTTTCCTGGGTTGTATCTAAAGAAGTGTGAGGAGCAGGTCGAAGCCCTACTCCAGTCATGAGATGCCATGCGGAGAACTGCATTCAGCTCTGGGGTTCCCGGTACAAGATGGAATATATCCAAAGGAGGACTATGAAAATGGTCAGAGGGCTGGAACACCTCTCCTATGAAGTTAGGATGAGATAATTGGGTTCTCCTGGAGAAGGCTCTCTGGAACTTTTCAAAGTATAAAAAGGGCTTAGCACTGAGATACTGAAGCTTTGAAATACCGAAGCAACACCACAAGATGAACAGTTTTAAACTGAAAGAAGGTAGGTGTAGATTGGACAAAAGAAATAATTTTTTTTACGATGAGGGTGGTGAGACACAGGAACAGGTTGCCTGAAGAAGTTGTGGATCCTACATCCATGGAAGTATTCAAGTCCAGACTGGATGGAGCTCTGAGCAACTTGGTCTAGTGAACGGTGTCCCTGCCCATGTCAGGAGTGGTGGAATTAGATGATCTTTGAAGGTCTCTTCGAACCCAAACTGTTCTATGATACTATGATTCTATGGAATGCTCACGGAATATCAAACAGGAGGCCACAGTAAGCACATGGGCATGGAAGAGGACTGGATAAGCTAAGGTAGGAGTGAAGAATACAGGCTTGATAAAAATCTTTGCTTTTTTGTTAGGTCTGGTAAATACATTTACTTTTGAAGAACATCGTCCCTCACTCTCAGTCTAGAGCACAGACTAGTATAATCTTGAGAGGTTTTACTAAGGAATTTGGAGAAATTCAACCTTACACTAAAAAAGATGGAAAATATACGTTACAAAGAAAAAAAAAAGGAATGACAGGGTTGTTGAAATAACATTACATATAGCAAAAGCTTAATGTGTTTTACTTTGGTTTACACATATTCTGTTTCCTTTATCTCATCCTCATGTGAAAATGTCCAGCCAGATAAAATATTTCATTCTCTATTCCAAATTGTTTCTTAAAATTGTAATCACACTTAGCTGGCATTCGCTTTATGGCTGACGATGTTGCATACATAAAATGAAACCTTGATCTTGTTGCGGTAGAGGAGACCTAGACCATAGGTTTGAAACAAAGTATAGTCCTCACATCTCCATCTAGGAAGTCTAATGAAAAACTGGCACTTCTGGTCCTCAGATATTGACCTACTGAGTCGGAAAAATTGTTCTTGTTCACAACGTCAGATGTTATTCATGGCAAGGAAAATCTGGTCTCAAGACAGACATTATGACATGCAAAGGAGTTTGCAATAAATCTGTACATTGAAATAGAAGAGTTGTGATGAACTTCATTCACCCATTGCATGTACCTACCTGTGTAAGCAGGTGGGTAGGGCAAAAAGGCAGGTGGCTGTGAAGGTGTGACTAGCAATCTCAGGTTACACATCTGTGAGGAAACTGTGAGACTTCTGGTTTATTTCCTCACCATATTTACAGCTCAGATTGTTACAAATGACTTTTTATTTTCACCTGTGATTTGCTGCAGTACCTTATGCTGGCTTCATTGTATTTTGATTCACGTTTTCAGGAGGTTTAGCACTGATTTCCACAGATATGTTGCTGTCATTTAGTGTCACCCAAAATAGTTCCTAAACCATTTGAAATCTAACTTGTAAACATCTTTGTACTCACCTCTTTGAACAGTTGTTTTGTTGTCAATCTTTTTTGAGAAGAACTGATCCTTGTGCAACCAGACAGGCAAGGATCTACTACCACTTATAAATTCATATCCTCATTGTAAACTACTGAATATCCCATGGGTATTAATTGAACAAATATTTTTGCAGTAGTTGCACCATTGAAATTTGACATACATGTTCTAAAAATTAAATGTTTTTCTTTTGTTGGTATTATTTCTCATTTCTTCTGATTTTATTCCCTTCATAAGTGATCTGTGCTGAACAGCTGTAAAGTACTGTTGCTGTGTTATATAGCACAGTCTGGAAAACCAGTTGAATAAGAGGAAATTACCTCAATCTTTATATTTTTGTCAATGGCAATTTATGAAATAGATAACTGCAGTCCAGGCCAGAACATAAGGGTTTTGGTTTTTTCTTCTCTTTTCTTTTTCTTTTGAAATGAAAGTTGTTTAAATTTAAGCATTATTTAAAGTCATTATTCCCCCCAGCACCTTGAATTTAATTTCAATCACAAAACCCTGACCCAAAAAGTCAGACTCACTGTTTGCATCTTTAAATTTATTCTTAATAGATCATTATTTTTAGTATTTTTTTTCACAATCTTCAACAGTTTATCCTGTCATTTTGAAAACAAGTTTTTCTGTGAGTCATTGTAATAAATTATTTCATCAAAGTTCTCTGTAAAAAATTAAAGATAGTATTAGTTTCTTAACTAAAGTTGCTATAATAATACAATATTTAATATATTATTACAATTTACAGCTTTTTTTTTCTTTTTTTTTTTTTTTTTTCTGACAGGACCACATAGCCCTCTTTTCAATGCTAAGAATCATAGGACATTCCATATAGTTAAAAAACACTGATGCCAGTTTAGCCCATTTCAAATAAAATCCAGTCCTTAACTCTGAAGAAAGAAAAAAAGAATAACAAAGGAAAAGAAAAAGGAAACAAGATTAAACACAGTTAAATAAATCTGCTTTTAACATGAGCTTTCTGTCATACAATTTGGAAAGAACAGAAGAGTAGAATAATTTTAATTGCAAATCTGTTAACATAAACATGCAATTTGTAGCTGCATAGTTCAATCTGAATCTTTAAAAGGCCAAAAATCTGGTTTTGAACAAAACAAGGGGAAACAAACAAATGAAACCAAGCAGCTTCTGAAGAACTACACAAATAAATTGTCATTAAGGGTTAATAATAAAAAAATGAAATTATCAGAATTTTTAAATTTAATTTTCACTTGCAGTAGTGAAAATATTGTAATTTTTTTCAGTCTTACTTCTTGTATTTATAATCCTGTGTAAGTTTTTGCATATTCAAACCCTGAATGAAACTTGTTAGAGTTCAGAAAAAGAAAGATCTATCAAATCAAAGCTCAAAGCTTTGGCTCAACATGACTTTTGCATAGAGCTGCAGCTAATTATTTGACCAAACCCTTGGACAAACCTTAGGAATATTTCAACCTTTCAGCTGATCACATGTTTATTTATCTTATCCATATGAGTTTATCTGTGCTCAAAGGGATCTTGGGCTTTTCAAATCCTCCCTGAAGTCAGTGGAAGGACTTGCTCTGAAACTGGCAGGTTTTGATCCAAAGCATTAATCCTAGTTCCATCTAAATGTAAAGCATGAGTCCCATTGAATTCAGTGGACCTGTGGACTAATGATGAATAGGAAATGATTTGAGAACATCTCTCTCTGGATGAAAAAAATTAAATACTTTTGTTTTATTTGTTGTTTTAGGTTTTAAAAAATTATTTTGCTTTCTTCTGGTTTTTATTCTACATGTGTACGAAACATAAAATAGGAGAATTTTACCTCCTATCAAATGCATTTAATTTTTCAGAGGGCTACCAAGGCAAAAATATGTCCTAGTTCAGACTGGTGACTCTGTCAGAGAAAGGGAAAGGTGGACTGAGGGAAAGAGAAAGACAGACAACTTTTTTTCTTCTGCCTTTTTTTTTAACTGGTTTTCTACAAAACTAACACAAACTAGTGACTGTTTTTCTCATTTGTCACAAGTCTGATATCTTCCAACCTATGTAGCTGCTCTGCTTTCTTTTCAGAGTTTTCTAAGAAAACTGAATACGAGCTGAAGATATCTAAGTGCCACTGCCACATAGGAACTTGACCTTGTAAAGTGCTAGGTGCCCTTCGTCATCAAATGAAATAACTAGAACTGAGCACACTTGGCTGAAATCCTGTATTCCCTGTGGAAATTATAATAAAGGCTGTCAAAATTACATAATGCTACCAGGTTATTAACTGCTTAATATATGATCTATCAATACTCCTCAATGGAGGAAAAGAGTATCTATCTCCTATATGTGCGTAGTAACCAGACCTTGTATATTTTTACTAGACCAATTATTAGTTCATGTATTTGTGTCCACTGGAGCAACACCAGAAAAGAAACAAATAAAAGTAGTTTTTCTTTCTCATTCAACAGTCTGCTGGTTAGAGAGAGGACTGATCTGCATTCACAGGAATCTGATTTACTGCATTCTAGATGGTATCATGTTACCACTTCGTTCTACGTCTGCATTTCATGCAAAAAAGCTGGTGGAGGAGCCTAAGTCTAGGAAAGAAAACTTCAGAAATGTGAATCCCAGGTAGACATAGGAACTTTCTGGATGCTCAGAGAATGAACCCAAGAGAGCAGGATTAAATTAAGACTATCCCATTCTATGTAGAACATTGGCTTGAGTGGTACATTCCTCAGTAGATTCTTGGTTTGTATCACCAATTCCTACTGTGTGTTATGCTTCATCCACCTTAATTCAGAAGTGTATGTCCACCACTTATAAGACACATAAAAGTTTGGTGCTGCAATACTCAGTGTTGTCCCGAATAAAGATATATTCAAATACATTTTGTTAGTGGTCTATGAAGATATGTCCCTCTGCCACCTGATTTATTCCGCCTGATTTATTCCTTTGATAGAAAGTATCCTACTTCTGTTTTCAATTTCCCCCACTGCTAAAGACTCAATGGAAAGGTTTGTATGTCTGTGTTAGCATTGTTCCAGCTGGCAATCTAGTCTTTACTCAGGTGTCCTTCATTTTCTACTGGAGTGGACCATCACATCTTCTTTTCTTTTATCCTACCCTGGACAATAAATCCTGGCAAAATCATACAAGGAGGGAGCTGGGAGAAGTAATGTCTGAACTGCTGCAGAGAGATTTGACAAAAATTTGTTGATATACCTTCTGCTGAGATAGTTCTCAGTGTGAGAATAGCAAAATGATTTAGAGACATATGCAGCTGGCAAAATCTTCCCCCTTACTCAGCGAGCTGGTTCCAAATCGTGCCTATCAGGTTAATCCTATTTCAGCTCTTTGGGGTGTTCAGTGCACACAGTGCATTTAAAGCACACTAGTGTTTCCTCTGAACTCTGTAATGGGGCCTGACTGAGACTGAAGGTGTAGGCAGGGCAAGCACATGGCCCTCTGAAGAGGAAACTGAGTCACTTCATGTGTGTTCAAGAGATGAGCACGGTGTTAGGAGAGCGGGAGAGGCTAGAGATCGGACTGAAGTGCTGAAGCAGAGTCAGCACTTTGAACATGGGCTATCCCTGAGGACCCGTGACTGAGACCTCCTGTGCCACTGACACTTGCTGGAACTGCTGGGATGAGGTCTGTGCTGGGATCTTCCTGAATATGTCAATGATTTCAAGCAAAAGTTCAGAAGATTAATAACTAAGCTCATAGGAGACAACATGGTGGAAATAATAACAAAATATGCCCTCTTTCCCCAAATTATTTACTTTTTTAATCACAAAAAGTATTTCTGCAGTTGAAATTCTAACTGGAAATTCACACTCCATAGTAAGGAATAAAAATACAGCAATTTTGCTCTATTTTTCTGTAGGTCTTATCCTTTGGCATTTTTGCTCTACAGTATGCTGTAGTTGTAATAATAGTAGAGAATATATATTTTTGTCTCTCTCTTTTGAAATAGGACTATTTCTATACAAATCTACACCTACGTTTTTGTTGTTTTTTTTTTTTTTTTATAATCTCTGTTGTATTTTGTAGAATTATAGCTGTTTCTCAGACAGCTTTTCCAAGTTGGCCCAGTCTTTCCCACCCCTGCACCCCCAGAATGACAATAATTCTCTCTCCCTTCTTCTCCCTCCAGGGAGAGATCAAGTTTGTTAACATTTGAAAAATGCTAGAAAATACTGGACACCTGGAGGTGTTCAGTAAACATAATATCTCATCTTTGCTGTAGAAAATGTTGGCAAATTATATACCTCAGTTGAGATGATATGTACTCCAGTCCTATCTCCCATCCAAAAATCTAGCTTTAATGAGAACTATCATATTCAGAACTGGACATACTTTTTTCCCAAGGTTTTCTAAAAGACTGCTGTTTCCTGACAGCTGCTGGCAGATGACAAAATCTATTTTTACCTCAGAAAGGCTATTTAATTTCTTCTCCACAATGACAAAGTTTCTGGTAGCTTGTCCTCTGTGCTCTTAGTTAAATTTTTAAACCACTTCTTCACCAAACTGAGTAGAAAATAATAGTAAAATAGAACCATTCACCATTAATATGCTTTTGACAGTCTCTTGTTAAGACTTGGCCAGGGCTGAACCCAGTGATCTTCTGTTTATGCACTAAGCCCACGAGCAATTCCTGAGTAAAGATTATGGGATAACGAATTGAGACCTAAGTGCTACCATGAATTTTGTGTGGGTGCGTATCTTTACCTGTATCGAGGCCCACTGAAGTCAGCACGACTCTGAGCCCAGCTTGAAGCCTGCCTGAGCAGGACTTATCACAGGGCAGTGGCACTGATGGGACATACAGTGAAAGCTGCAGTAAGGACTGGGCACCTTCACAGATCCCTTGCTTAGGTGACTCTTCACATGTATCTTGACATTTCCTAAAAGCTAGGTCTACTCCGCAAACGAGTTTTGCTTGTGCTTTAGATAGTCACTTAATACAGGTTTCACTGTGTAAATTTGTGTGTATGTACAGAAGCTGTCTTCAGCTCTCGTGGTAAGCAGGTATCTTCTGTGCAGAGGCAACGCTTACAGAAAGGACATTCATTATCATAACAAATACAGAGAGAGCAGAAGACAATGTCCTTGTCCCTCACTTTTTAATAGAAGAGTATAACTATATAAGCTGAGAGTCGCAACGTGTACCAGATGAAACCTGCCATCTCTGCTGTTTGAAATACAGCTCTCATTCTTTTTTTCTTTAATCATGTAGAATAAAATTATTTTCAACCCTCAAGAAGAAACTTCTTTGTTTGGTTTGTAACTATTGTTCCACAGATTCTTTGGCAGCTGATGGCTTGGTTTCATAATTTATAGAACTAAAATTTCATTCTAACATTTTATCGGTTTTTGTCTTTAAATTATGGTGTGCAGAAGGACAGCCTTCACCTGCTATATTGAAAAAAAAGAAAAAAGATACTGTCTCTTTAATGAAAGAAAAACATCAATATACTGTATTACTGAATGTAAATGCAGTAAGGAATAACATATAGCTCTGGTTATGTTATATGACATTTGGCTTAGCAGTATTAACATATTGCACAAAATCTGGATTTTTCCTATTGCAGAAAATAAGACTATAAAAGACATGGGAAATTAATTTCTTCCATATGATCATAAAATAAATATTATTTTTTTTTTCTTTTTCTTCTCATCAGTCATTTGCAGAATATTTTAGTATTATTTCTTTGTTAAGCCAGCTCTTTATCATGTATGTATTAGGCATACAGTACAAGGAGAAATGGAACAAGATGGCAGTTATAGCAGTGGCAAGATGCAAATTTATTCTGGAAAAAAGTAATATGTGCACAATATCAAGCATGCTTAAATTTGTGCCAGAAAACTATTACGAATGAAAAATGGATGGAATGGAATTTTGCATCATACATGATTACATGTTGCTTAACTTCATAGAAGAGTCTTTGTCTACTCCTGATGTCCCAGGTACCACCAAGAGAAGCTGCTTAGCACACTGCTAGAGTGCAAGTGGCAACAGATACCCCAGCAGTATGCACCTCTGCAACATGACTCTTTGTTTCAAAAACTAAAGAAACAAACCTCAAAAAGATGACAGAGAAAATTCACAGACCATTGAACTGCAGGCACTAACTCCAGGTGGGGAGAGGGGGATGAATTTATTACATCTTGTACTTGAGTAATAATTGAAAGTCTGTAATTGTTTTCTACTTCATTTTCCCCAAGTTTAATTAGGCTACTTCATGCATGTGAGGTTGTTGTCACTGTTTTTTCCTCCTGTCTCTCTCATATTGTATGACACATGACTGAGTGTAGCCAAGCAGTGGAGGAGTCATATTTTTCACTGACACCACTTGAAAATGTTTTTATAGAAAAATAAGGGATGAAGAATGAAGAAGAGCAGAAAAGAAGAAATAAAATATCTGAAAGATAGATCTCTACATTAATTCACCATGAGGCAAAAAAGAAATAATAAAAACTCTTCTTCAGGTGCCAATTCAATCAGGATGAACCAGACTAGGTACTGTATTGGTACAGTGTAAAAATAGATGACAGTGAGTAATGGCGTGAACAAAAAACCATGAGAAACATCACAGAAATGGATGTTGGATGGCCTTTGCACAGCAGAGGTAGATAAAGGTTATAACAAACTGTTTACTGACCACGTACACTTACTAGAATTAAGAGGTCAGTTGAACAAGAGCTCACCTAGTAAGAGCTTTCTCAGTAGTGTGACTCATCAGCTGTTGTACAGTACCAGAGCACTGCCCAGTTATTGCTCCATCACTTTTCAGTAACACTTCTGTCCTTTCAAAAGTCTACATTCTACCATTAGTTAAGGCTTTTTCTCTTGCATTTCTACATTTTCCCCCAATTTTGCATCAATTCACTGTAATTAATACATGTGCCTCTAACAGAAAAGAAAATAAATAAAAAGCACCATGTTTTATTGAACAAAATATAGCATGTGCAAGGAAGGGAAGGGAGGAATTATAGAAACAAACCAGTGCTGAAGAATTTTGCATTAGCTGGTGCTTTTTGTTGTTGTCATATTTGCACAGATCATTTTAGACTCCTCAGTCCAGGTTGTAGCAAAACACTATCAAAACAAATACTCTTGCAAAATATTTGAGCTTCGCAGCTTAACATGTGCATCTTGAACCGCTTAAGCAGCATGGTTATCTTCTTTTTGTTTTCTCCAGAATTTAACAGACCGTAAAGTGTATACAAAAACGCATTATGCACCAGTGATTAAATGTTCTTACAACATTAATATTTATCAAGGGGTATTTCATAGCTAGAAAGTAGGTAACTATATTTTATTTTCTAAGAGAACATTTTCTATAGTTTTCCTTCATTTCCCAGCTACACAGCAAACATCTCTAAAGTGCACTTCCCAAGTGTAGTTAGAGAATAGGAAGGAATGTAAAGTTTTTAAAAACAGCCCTTATTAACTTTTCCTTCCATTGATTCTACTGTAAACTCTAAAAAGCCTTTTTAAAAAGCAAATTCTCATACACTCAGCAGGTGAAATGTTCCCACAAAAATAAAAGTAAACAAATTCAAAACCGCCCCAAACAACGAAAAGTCAGCAATCATATTACAATCTTTTTACTTGACTACTCATATCCTAGTATAACTTTACTGTTTTTATTGCACATTTATGAAAACGGTTGTCCTATATATTTAAAAAAAAATAGTTTCTTTATCTGTGCTAACACATTCTTGTGCATCCTTAATAAACTAGAGTAACTTTCAACAATATGTAGATATTAGAAAAACAATGGAATCAAACCCAAAGAGATACTTTGTATTGTAGATGCTCAAAGACTTCTAGAGTAATTTTGTTGAGACAAAAAGAGTTTGATTTTGGAAGTTCTTGGCTCCCATTCATTATGGAAAGCTGCTGGTTATGTGACAGCAGGAGAACTCAAAATGTGATTCACAATGAATGTCAATCCTTCACCTCCAATATGAAGGCTTCCCAACTATTCAACTTGCTGAGCATAACTGGTTTTACTTAGCATATCTAGAAAAGGCTGCTCCTGTTCAACTGACCAGTGAGAAAGGACTGGACTTCTTCAAAACGGGTATTGGAGCAACAGTTTGTTATATATTTCTTTATATTTTTTAACTGTCCGATCCCACCTTGTAAGGAGAGCACTTGTTTGTTCAGCTAAAAGGAACCCCCTTCATGCTCCTTTTGGGTTTGCTCAGTCAACTGTTTTGTGCAACAGTGGCAGAGGCACACTGGAAATGTGTACCCATTCATTGTGATTACACAGACAGAAGCAAATGTATGTTGTCCGTGACGGTAGATGGGGAAGGGAAAGGAGATGAATGGTTCCCATGGGTAAGAGGACAGTAAGATTTGTTTGGGGTTCTTATGTGGTTGCTTTTTTCCCTTTTTAAAAATGATTTTCTCCTTTTTGGTTAAATTTTGTTTTGTTTTTCTTTTTCTGGGTTTTTAGTGGGGTTTTTTTGTGGGCTTTTTTGTTGGTTTTTTTTTTCTTTTTTTCCTTTTTTTTCTTTTTTCTTTTTTTTNTTTTTTTTTTGCTATGTCATTAAATCATAGCAGTCATTCCTCTAATAGAAACTGACAGGACATAAAAGACAGAACTATCAGATGAACACACACAATGACTAGAAATATATTGACAGAGAAAAGACTTAATTTAGCTTTGAGAAACTGTCCCAAAAATAAAATCCTGTATTAACAAGTGCAAAAAACAAAAAAAAAAAGAAACTCCAAACATTAAAACACAGTGTATAAAATGGTGTGAGAAATTTAAGTCACCAAACAGCCTTTTAGTCAATAAAAAGCTGTGTTTATGTGTCCTTGTTGTTTGGGTAGTGGCCCATTCTTTTCATTTTACCCAAAAGTTCATTCAAGAAGAGATCTGAGGATAAAGCACTCAGTCCTTGCTGTTTTTGACTGTAGTTATTTGGGCCTGTTGTGTTTCTATCATGTAAGATGAATCCTTTCTTTTATTCCTCATTGGTTGAATTATCTTCCAAAGTTGTTATGACTCCAAAACCCAGTCCTGTTGAGTTCTGTGCTGCTGAGACTGTAAGTACTGTATGTAAGAGAATTAATACAAGAACACACAGTTTAAGTCTGCTGTTACACAGTCTTGATGCTGATGAAACTGTGAGCGATGTCCTGTGACACATTGTTGAGCCACTTGTTTTTATAGTCCCTTTGGATTGATGATCTGATAATAGTCCCCATCTGACATCACAGCATTCTGGTTCTGCATTGGTTGGATAGTTTTCATAGAGCCCTGTAGGGTAAACACAAAACAAAAATAAATACCAGGCACAAAGATTGGCAGAAGTGGTAGCTTGAAGGAACAGCGGGTAGTTTAATCTATGCTTTTGAATCCACAACTTTGGGTGAGACTGAGGTCCTCAGAAGTCCTGCCATTCTGTATAATTAGTGATGTTGAAGGAATTTGTATCATCTAAAAGGAATCAACATCAAAAGATCATTCAGCAGAAGTATGACGCTGAGCATGGTTGTGTAAAGAAGTGACATTAGAAAGTAGTTATTGATATTTAAATGATAAGGGTATTTGAATTCTTCCTTTTTGAGAAGTAACAACGAACGATGAAGTAAGAACTAACCAATCAGGGCGTTTCCACAAATTTGGACCTTGAAATTCTTCTTTCAGTATGTGAGCACATACCAGTAATATCACAGTTAATGGACAGACAGGTGCTAAATAACAAATCACAGTGTACTGCTTATATTGACTATATTGATTGTCGAACCGATGTAAATGAAACTGCATCACAGGAACTGCTTCCAAACAGAGCTGTTCAGAGTCTACTTGTTCACCCCACCTCATCTGAGTTCTTCCAGCTGGATGTTCTTTTCAGCATATCCCAGAAGTGCAAACAATCTTTCCTTGCTATACAATAATTGGAACTCCTGATAGTTCTGAGTATACATCCAGACCATTTTTGTCTTTGGAACTTTAATGAGTTACTTAGCCTGCTCTGATTATGGCTTTTTGAACACTAAGAGGAATTCTTTCTTTTTGGAAGTTATCAGTGCTGTGTGCATTAATATATAGGAGTTAACATAACCAGAATGTTCTGTTTGCTTCTCACATACTGGTTTTTTTCTGATAAATGAGAATAACTTAACTTGGCTATTTAACTAGTGTTCAAATGCAAGAATGTCTAACATAATGGATAAATACCTTTTTTCCATTTAAACAGATCTTGGATTAAATTCTGCAGGAAATAATATTCTCTGTGGTAGAACTATGTTTTACCTATCTGTGCTGAACTATTAGGATACTGATTTTGAAAGCAGCTTTACTTTTTGGAACAAGAATTACATTTTCTCTAAAGTATCACAACAAAAATATTACTTTCAAAAAGCAATTTAGGTATAACATTTTTAGGTCCAAGCACCAGAGTTCTTGCATTTTGTAAATAACCTGCAAAGAAAAGCAGTACACCTTAAAATATGACCAAACTGAATGGTTTGTTTCCTACTTCCTACTTGATCTGCAACTAAACAAAAAATGTGTTAGGTATGCTGAGGATATTAAGATGCAGATTAAAACTAGACTGGCACATTTTTACATAGCTTACACAATAGTCTGCTATGCTATAGACAAGTCCAAATAAAGTTGCATTAATTTTTGGATTCAACCAAATTCTTAGTAATACAGGAAAGAGAACAACTTGATTCATGTCCTGTAAATTCAGAGTTTATTCTATGGTAGACCTGACCATTTTTGCACCTTTGCAGTCAGAAACTTAATGCAGTATTCTAACCCTTGAAAATTGCTTATGCTCTCTCAGATCATAGCTGAAAGAATTGCACTTTTTAAAAGAAATTCTGCTGCATTTCAGAACTTCTGGACAATAATTTATGGCAAGTATAATAAAGCAGTCTTACTGCTAGCATCATATTTTTTGAGACCCATCTTCTGGTGTTTCTGTGCAAAAGTCTGGTTTTAAACATTGCAACATACAGGCAATGCCTCCCAAAGCAGGGAATTATAAGATTTGTTCTGTGAACTGCAGTAGCTCAAATGATTAGTAGTAATTGAAGAGACACAGAGAATGGTTAATGTTTAGATCCCACTGAGGCTTGTCTACTATTCAAACTATATTTTCTGCATTTCTTGTAACAGGAACCCAGACTTCCTTTGAAATCAAAGCTGTATATACAAGCTGGCAATCAAAAGGTATTTAAATAGTTCATATGCACTTACTGAATTATAAATAAATTGATGGCAACTCCTCATTCAAAGATGAATTGAATTTTTTATTTAATTCAAAATTACATTTCCTCTTTATTTCAATTCAGCAATTGAATTTAGGGTTTGAATTTGCAGTTACATATTTAATAAACAATTAACTACAGAATCACTATTCATATGACAGTGCAGATAAATTCAGTCAGACCTTTTGCACTGAACACAACACACATTCTTCACCACCTACTTGTTTGTAGCCATAAATACAAGATTTTGCCCCTTGGATCTAATTAGTCCATCTATTCAGTCAGAGGGTTACAAAGCTTCAGGTACTGGAAGGCTGCAATTAAGTCAGCCCAAAGCCTTTTCTTTTCCCAGCTGAAAAATCCCAATTCTTTTAGTCTTTCCTCATAGGAAAAGTGTTCTATTCCCGTAATCATCTTGGTGGCCTCCTCTGGACTCACTCTAGCAGACTGATGTCCGTCCTGTGCTGGGGAACCCAGAGCTGGACACAGCACTGCAGTGGAGTAGAGGATCAGTGTCACCTCCCTTGCCCTGCTGGCCACACTGCTTTTAATGCATCTCAGGACACATTTGGCTTTCTGGGCTGCAACTGCATGGTGCTGGGTCATGTCCAGCCTCTCATCCACCAGAACCCCCAAGTCCCTTTGGGTAGGGCTGTTCTTGATCTGTTCATTCCCCAGCCTGTGTTGATACTGGGGATTGCCCTGACCCAGGTGCAGCGCCTTGTTCTGGGCCTTGTTAATCTCCATGAGGTTCCCATGGTCCCATTTCTTGAGCTTGTCCAGGTCCCTCTGGATGGCCTCCCATCCTCCAAGTGTGTCAACCACACCACTCAGGTTGGTGTCATCTGTAAATCTGCTGAGGGTGCACTCAATCTCTTCATTAATAAAGATATTAAATAGCACTTTACTGTAGAAGGCCACCAGGTTGGTCAGGCAGGACTTGCCCTTGGTGAAGCCATGCTGTCTGCCCCAAATCACCTCCCTGTTCTCCATGTGCCTTAGCACAGCTTCTAGAAGGATCTGTTTCATGACCATCCCAGTCACAGAGGTGAGATTAGTAGCTCCCAGCACCCTCCTTGTCCCATCACCTATCACCCTTTTCAAAGATGGGTTCAGTGTTGCCCTTTTTCCAGTCACCTGGGACTTGACCTGACTGACATGGCTTTTCAAATATCATGGAGAGTGGCTTGGCAACTACACCAGCCAATTCCCTAGGGTCTCTGGGATGCAACTAATTGTGTCCCATAGACTTATGTAGATTCAGGTTCCTCAGGTGGTCATGAACCTGATAGTTACGTACAGTGGGAGGGACTTTGCTCCCCAAGTCTCCATCCTGCTGTCCATCCAGTCGAGAGATATGGCAAGAGACGCTGCCATTGAAGACTGAGGCAAAAGAGTTGAGTACCTCAGCCTTCTCCTCATCCATTGTTAACAGTTTTCCAGCTTGTTTATCAGGAAGATACACCTTCTTTGGACTTCCTTTTCTGGTTAACATACCTATAGAAGCCCTTCTTGTTATTCTTTGCATCCCTTGCCAAATTCAGTTCCAGCTTCATCTCAGCATTTCTCAACCCATCCCTACATAATACAATTTCATCACTATTCTCTTCCAACCTTACCTCCTTCTTTCCACTGCCTGTGCATTTGCTTCTTTCCCTTTTGTTTGATTTTGATTTTGCTTGAATATTATATGTATGGGTAAAAAGTTTGGGATAAGAACTAAACAGGATATCTGTACACACGAAACCATCAAGACTTCCCTCTCCCTCTTCTGTCTTTATAGCTCAGTTTGTTGAAATCATTATTTTATATTGCTTAAATGCTTGGTAATTATATTTCTGAGACTGACTTGCCAGCTGTTACTGGCTCAAAACATATGTTGCTTTTTACTTTTCACTTAAAATTTTCAGTTCTCTGTCTTAATTTCCTGACTTTTCCCAGCACTCAGATATATTTCACCAGCAGGAATCTTGGTCCATATGGAGGTTCTTGGACCTTTACTATAATCAAGGATCTAGAAATTACCAGGATACTTTTTGGTTTCAAACCATTTTCCAGACAGACATGCTATCACTCACAAAGGTCATGTAAAAGCTCTCTCTGCTTTGTGACCAGATAGTTTTTTCCACATGCAGCTAACATTTTGATCATCAGCACAGCAGTTATATCTGTAGGGACTATGTGTTACTAATGCTGATACAAGAATTAAGACTACTCATTTGACTGAGATTGTTAATGGAGACATGAATAGATAAATCCTGTGTGTCCTGCTCAGCTGAATCAGATTGAAAGAAAAAGGAGAGACAGCATGAATATCGTATTCACTCTGTGCAGAAAGAGCTTTGGGGGAAAAGCAGCAAACTGCAAGTTCTTACACAAGAATTAAAATCGTGAAGGCTGTCTATGCATGCATGGTCTGCTGATCAGCTAGATCACCATCTAACTCAGAAAATGCTGTGGTTTCCGCCTGAGCACTTGCAGGAACCAGTCTGCAAAAGCAGTGGTTGCATTTCCATGACTTCTCAACACTGTCAGGATATGTCACACTTGTGGCTGGATTTGTATCTGCAGCAGGTGGTCTGACTTGGCCCACTTCATGGTTTCTTTGCTGCAGAAAGGGTTATGGAGCCATAGTATTCTGCATCATGGGAAACTGGTGTGGTTGATACATATGTTGTTGTTGCTGGATAAGTGTTTGGGAAGCCACAGAAATAAAATGTATCTTATGATATGTCATGGTTTTTTCTCTTTCTGTAGAACTCTAAACCGTGGTAATTTTTAACATAGATTTCTGATTGTTTTTGAGAGGCATTTGAAGCTTCTTGTGCTTGAAGAAAAGACCTTGAACAAGAAGAAACCAGATTAGTGGATGTAGTATACCAGAAGCTTTGAATACTCCATTTTTTTGTGAAGCCCAAAGCAAATAATGTCTGCCAAGAGTGATCCATCCACAAGTGACATCATTGTATCAGTGAATGCCAGCATTCTGCATGACATTTCTGTTTCTGAGGAATTATTTCTGGAATTTCAATATTAACATTTTTCAACTACAGAAATCAAGAGAACACATTTGATATGATATGACTAGACTTTACTGTTTGCTTACAACTGATCTGGAAGCCAGCAGTCTTTGATCTTATCCAGATGGTCTCCTCAATTTCTAAATTGCTGTGACTGTGACACATTATGATGATTAGACATGCATTTTATACCTTTCATATTATAAAAAGTAATCAGATTTAATGTAGAAGAATATTGAAGATGAATAAATTATTCTTTAGTCAAACAGATTATTCTTAAACTGGTGAATAAGACTGTTCAGCTCTTTTGAAAAGGTTAATTTCCATTACAGACTCCATTCCAATTGTTGGAGGAGATCTGTTTCGGAGATCTGTGTTGTTGTAAGTTTTTTTATCACTATATGTTAGGTATTATTTCAGATGGTTGCCTCATGAATGTTTTCCTGTGTGCATGTGTCCACATCCAAGAAAAATTCATTGTGTTTCTTCACCATACCTGGATTTCTCCCCTAAAATATGCATAGGGTCAATTTCCTCCTGCTCGTGTAAATCCCTCTAAAACTGAGCTCCTGCAAGTCAGAAAAATAAGTAAATACCTGACTCTCAAAACCCTCAAAAAATGGTTTTCACCTCTGCAATTTTGAGATACTGGAAAATGTTCTTCTAGAAAGCATTTTTCTTTTCCCAGTCCCCCTCCGGTTTTGCTTCTATATGTAGAATCTTTGACTGAAAAGAATTACTATTGTGTTAGGACAGGAGAGGGTAATACATGTCTAAATACTGTGTCACCATAGAAAGTTTGGGGATATAAACAGGTTAATTGCCTGGGTCATTTTTATAGGAGAACATTTGCAGCTAATAAACTTATGATATGGGACCTCATTCATGGGAAGGACCCAATATTGAAGACTAGAAGAACACTAGACTCAAAAAGATGAGATATTTAGTTGACAGATTTTGTTGCAAAACCATGTCAAATTTTCCTTGTAAGCAGATCCATACCTGGAAATGATTTAAACCACGGTTGTCAAACATAAAAGGGATTTGTCCTGCTGTCTGTGTTAGCTTAATATTTTGATATTTTAGGACCTATTAAGAGGTGTATACAGGAGGCAAATGACACATTATTATGAGTTATTTTTAGAAGAAAAATTTGGATCAAGTATATGGTGTTTTTTTAGTTTGCCAAGAATAACATAAAGCAGATTGGATTCAGATATTTTCTTGTCTTGAATGGTTCTACAAAGAAAAGATAGATCATGATGCATTCTATATATCACATTTTCTCAAGGAAATTGCTTTTCAAATTGCACTGAAATCAGGGCATCTGTTTTGAAATAGACACACTATAGCTAAAGCTGCTGGTGAAACCCAGACACACATCTGCCCCTTGAGAGGAAGCAGCAGTTTAAAGAATTTCTTCTAATACCTTTGCTGAGCTTTGTTAGTCATCAAACTCCTTCTACAGATTGATGAGAATTCTCTGTAACAGTTCTCACTATGCCTTTGGAAACATTAATGTTTGCTCTGAAGCATGACAGACAGTTTCATTTCCATGAATTCTTTACTCCAAAGGAGGAGGAGTTTCTGAGGAAGTGTTACTTTGCATGGATCATGTAAACATATGTTACTGTTATTTGCCAAAAATTGATTCACACTGTGTGTTCCAAGCAACTGAAATGTTAATCAGAACACATGAATTTAGGAGTCTAAATTAATATGTACCGAAAGGAAAGATATTAGTGATTTAAAGCACCTGAATCCTTCTCTACTTCCATCTTCTCTACCTGTACTTTCTCCTTCTAATTGAATATCAGAAATCTGTTCAACACAGGAGAATAGACAAATTTGATTCTCCTCCTGATGGCAGAAGACTCATTCTCGTGGCACTGCTCTTAGGAAGTACTAGAGGGTGCCATGCTGCTTTTGGAAGTTAATGCAACACATCCCTGCTTTGTTGCTGCTCACTTGTTGCTGCTCACATTCCATTCCTTTCCCTCAAACAGGAACTTTCTTTCTTCATTAAATTCCATGACATCTATTGTACAGAAGAGGAGTGTGAGCATGTTGCTGGGTTTTCCTGCCTGATACTTGGCACTGGGTGATGGCCCTGTTATTATACCACAGGGCACAAAGAGATCATAAGTCATGGTCATTACAAAGAAAGCCCTTAGCCACACAATTAGCCCTAAATCTGCACTCTAAAGTGGTCCAGGCTTGGCACAAGGACAGCAGCTTTGGGACTGTTCTCACAGCAGCCAGAATAGGCTATGTCTGTATTAACAAGTAATTTTGGGAACAGGACAAGATCTATACAATAATGCAGCTGGTACTATCTATCTTGTGTGAACCCTAAATGCCTCAAGGGATTTTTCCTCACTCTAGCTCTGGTCTAATTCTTTAGACCAAATGTGCGTTAATGCTTGGGGTTATTAATGGTGCTGTAGCCCATCTCCTTATTTATTTTAATCCAAAGGAGCCCAGTTCATATCCTTCAAGCCCTCCTTCTAGTGTAAATCAAACAGCAAGGAGCGTGAACAAGGGATTTGCTTCAAATTTATGTTTCTGAACTACATTGCTAATGCAGATGCAACTCACTCTCAGTGTTGGTGGCATGCTCTGGCTACTTGGGGAAGGGCCATGTGTGCAGAGGAGAGGTAATCTCTCCCCTCTCTTTGGGCATCTCTGCCGCTCATTTGGTGGAAACTGATCTCTCATGTTTTCCAGGTTGAGTAAACTGTGGGCCTGAAGAGATAGTTTTGGCTGTGAAAAAAACATTTATGACCTCTGCTTCCTCTTTCTATGTCCACTGGGAGATGGTACAAACAACCAGCTCATGGACTAGACCAGTCCCCAGGCCACATTACTTTGAAAGGCATGGGAAAAGCAGGACTTGTGAATTATCACCAATCTCTTCACAGTGTTTTGTACATAGGGTCTGTATTGGATCTACATGGCCAGGTTTTGGTGGTGATGGTGATGGGGTACAGTGGTGGCTTCTATGAGAAGCTGCCAGAAGATTCCCTATGAGAGGGGGGTTAGAACTAGGTGATTTTTATCATGAAATGATAAACTTTTATCACAAAATGATGAATTTAGATGAATGGCGCTTCCAACCCAGGCCATTCTATGATACTCTGATGATTCAATGTCTGACAGAGCCAATGCCAGCTGGCTCCAGGACAGACCCACCACTGGACAAGGCCAGGCCAAGCAGTGCTGGTAGTAATGACCCTGGGATAATATACTTAAGAATAAAAAAAAAGTTATTATGCAGAAGTAATTGTGGCCAAAAGAAAGAAGAGTGAGAATACGTGAGAGCAACACCTCTACAGACACCAGGGTCAGTGAAGAAGGAGGTGAGGGGGATGTGGTCCAGGTGCCAGAGCTGAGATTCACCTACAGCCCGTGGTGAAGATAATGGTGAAGCAGCTGTGTCCCTGAAGCCCATGGAGGTCCACAGGGGTTTGAAGACCCGCCTGCAGACTGTGGAAGAGCCCCATGCCGGAGCAGGTGGATGCCTGAAAGATGGCTTGGGACCCCATGAGAATTCTGTGCTGAAGCAGGCTCCTGGCAGGGACCTTCATTCTTGAAGCACTGCATGCCAAGGGAAGGGACCTATGCTGCAGCACTTCATGAAAAACTCTAGCCTGTGGGAAGGGCTGACATTGGTGAATTTTGTGAAAGACTGCCTCCTATGAGAGTGTTCCCACAAGGAGCAGCAGAAGGACTCCTCTCCCTGAGGAGGAAGTAGTGGCAGAAACATGTGATGAGCTGACCATAAGCCCCATTCCCTGTCTCTCTGCTCAGCTGGAGAGGTAGAGAATCACCAGTAAAGTTAGACCCAGGAAGGAGTGAGGGATGGGGAGAGGTGTTTTTAAGGTATGTTTTCATTCTCTTTATCCTATTCTGATTTTGATAAATAATAAATTCAGCTAATCTGCCTAAGCTAAGTCTGTTTTGTCCATGATGGTAACTGGTGAGAGATCCCTTTCTGTCCTTGCCTCAACCCATAAGCCTTTATTTTTTTCTCTCCCCTGTCCAGTTGTGGAGGAGAGCAATAGAAGGGTGTTGAGGAGTACATCTGGTGCAGGTACCTTGGTTCACAAGCTGCAGCTGGAGATGCAGATTGAGCTCTGGGTAGGAGCCCAGAGAGATAAGAGGCTGTGAACTGCAACCCTTTGGTTAACCAAGGGCATGAAGACTGGTGGCACCAGCCAGGTGGATTGACTCTGGGAGACACAGCAGGACAGGAAGACTTGGAAGGAAGAGTGAGATTTGTGCGTGGGGAGACTGTGAGGGTATAAAAGGCCAGGGGTTCCTTTGTTGGCCATCCTACTCAGAGGCACGAGCTTGGGCTGTTTCTGTGTTGCTGCACCATGAACAAATGGATTTATGGAACGAGACATCTAGACTCTGCTATAGGAAACCTGGGGCCAAACTGGTCAGGAAACCTGGTCTGACTCTGTGAGAATGTGGGGTGTGGGGAGTCAAGCAGGGCTCCCATCAGTCCCTGGAGCTGCGCTCTGTGAAGGGGCTTTGATCCCAACAGCAGAAGTCTCTGGCCTTGGGAGTGTGACTGCCAGAGAATCTCGTGAATGGTCAGACTGGGAAATTTCCTTGTCAATNGACTGGGAAATTGTCAATGGGCACCTGGCATCCAGCCAGATTCAATCTGACCACAGCCTTCCGGCTCTCTTCACATTAAAAAACATGTGGCATGTGTGAAAGAAGTCTGCCACATCTTCCATTCATGCTGGGGAAAAAAACAAGGAAGAGATGACTGACTACATCTACAACAGAAAACAATCCCACTGATATGCACATTGTTTTCTTAGGAGTTACAGTTAAAAATCTTAACCTGGAGCTTTGCATGGGACTAATTCATTGTAATCTAGTGTGTGTGTGTGTGTATGTACACCTGGAACACTATTATCTCACTTAAATGAGATTCTGGTTCGCATGGGCAGTTCTAGACAGCTGAGCTGTAGAAAGAAACATTGGAAAAAACCACTGGAAAATTTAATCATATGGATATGAACTCCAAAGGTCTAAACTGAATCCAATCACTCAGTTTTAATGAATATGAAAACCAGTATGTTCCAGCACAGCACCTGATGGAAGGATCAACTTCTTTCCTTCTATTTCCTGGAAGAAAGGGGACAAGAGTGGTACATAAAATTCTTTCTAGCTAACTGCATATTTCCATAATCAGAACCACACTGTGATTCTGATTGTTTAGATTAATCTCCCAAGTGCTTTCTTTTACACTGCAGTTGTTCCACACCCTCACATGCATTTCTACAAAAGGAAAGTTCTTGTGATACATAACTAGTGTAGCATGCATTCTCTCTTTCCTACTATCTGCTTTCATTGGAGGTGATCCACTAAGATATTCTCAGGCTAGAATACTTGTCACTTATTATATGAGTTCTTCAGGAATTTTTTCAGAAGTCACTATTAATCCATATTATAAACTGCAATTTATTTTCTTTTTAATTTAATGGTGACAAAGATAATAATGACTGAAAAATTTCTTGGGGAAAAATAGGCAATCCAATGCTATATTCTCATCATATGGACCTTACAAGGAAGGGTAAAACCCTTGCTAATATTTCTTTTTACAGCCTCCAGTATTTTTTTTTTTCCCAGACTCCAACTTTACAAAAATTCTGCCCTGAAAGAAAAAATAGTGCATGGGTTCCCTGTCCACCAGTGCTACCATGTCCTCACCTCCAGCAGGCTTCTGTGCTCTGACTTGTTCTAACTCACTGCTCTGGTGGAAAGGGATGCAGAGGAGAGGTGGCAGCTCAGTACTGCCATGGCACCTCCCAGCACTGCTGGTGACAGGGAGCCACACCAGCCTCTATGTAGCTGCAAATGGAAAATGGCATGTAATGTTTAAATGTACGGCCTGCACTCTGCGCTGTAGTCAACATCAAATAACACCCGCTATCCCAGTATACCTTTTCCTGCTACTTGACACCTAAATATTAAATAGAAATACCTTTTGACCTCACTTTTTCGGGGTTTTCTAACAAAGAGCCAGATCAGTAACTAGAAAACTCAAAACAAGTCTGCTAGACAGAAGCTCACAGAAAGTGCAGCAGGAGAAGATGTCCCTCAAGACATGGGTGACCTGCTTTCAGCTGTTTTTCTGCAAAAGGATTTCAAGTTATCTGTCAAGCCATAAGCTATGCTGAGGTAGAGTATTTTGTCTGCTGTTGAACTCGCTGTACTTAGCATGAAATAAATCTGTTTTCACTAAGCTGCAGAGAAGTGCAATTCTTTACTTCCACAGCAAATTATAGTTTAATTTCTCACTGTTTTGTGGCAGGAAGTACTCTTGCAGTGAGCTGCTGTTTAATAAGATGGTGAAAATGGCCTGTATTCCAGACAAAGTTTAAATTGCAGCCTCATACTTGTCCTTAGCATCTTCTCTTGCACACAAGTCTCTAGGGTCAGCATGCTAGCTCCTGTGGGTCAAGTTCTGCTAAGGCTCTGCTCTGCTGCTGCTCGGTTTGGACTTGAGAGGACACAAAGTTCAGCCAAATATTAGTTAGTGGACTGCTGAGATGAGATTCAAGTCACCCAGATTTTAAGTGTCTGCATAAGACCCTGGTGACTAACAGCAAGTACAGCTAAGAGAATGTAGCCAGCAGTGTGAGCAAGTCCAGGTGTCTACTTAGGGTGAATTAAATAGCTCTCAGCTCTACTGACTACACCAGAGACTCTAGTGAGAGCTTAGTCACAGATACCCACATTACTAATACCTGCAATAAAATGAGCTTAATCCTCCCCTAAATCTGCTTTTCCATCCCAAACTCAGAGATGTCAGCAATCTTTTCAAAATCACCTTTTTTGTGTGTTTTAGGAAGGAATTTGGATTACAATTTATACTAGGAAAATTAAGTGATGGATATGTATTTCCTAACAGATTTTCTGAAATACATGCTAAGATGGTTTTGTGTATTGGTTTTTTTTGCTTTTTTGCCATTTTGTATGTGTGTCAGTGTGTGCACACGTGTACATACATGAACGAACACACACATATATATTTTATACTTGTGGTAAATAAAATTTTCCTAAGACTCTCACTGCAGCTTTCACTATGCTATATTAAAGTGTTTGCTTACTGCATATGCATATTGGAAGACTACTAATTTTTACAAAATGCATTGAAGAGCTAAGTACCATTACCTTACTGATAACTTGAAATGGTAACTCAACTCATTTCTCATATTTTCTTTTGCATATGGGTGGATATTGCTCAATTGTGTCCAATAGGCTTAATCTTCAAGATGAAATCCAGTAAAGACCTTGCTACCAGAATTACCCTAAATCCAAACACAGGCTATAAGGAGAAGTGAGTTGCCACAATCCTTATGCCTGCATCTGAGATAGTGTATAACATTTATGGAATTTTATAATTGACTCTGTTTTTAAGTACTGTGGGAAACTCATTTAGTATCAAGATTTCCAGTGAAGCCCTAATTTAGAGCTGAAGGTAGTCTAATTTCCAATATTTGGATGAGGGTGTCATGTGATCTAAGTGTTGAAATTCCTTTTTACTGATTTAATGGGAATAAGTTGCCTGAATATCTTCAAGGTTCTCAGATGCTACTCTAAGCACCAGCAATCTGAAGATAAGGTTGATATAAGCTGAAATTTTGGGTGAATGACTCACATCCAGTCCTGGAAAAAGTATCTGTGGTACCTGAGATATATATATTAGCAATATCTTTTAAAATTAAAATACTCACAGAATGTAACAAGGCTCAAGAGTAGACAAAAAAAAATCAGTTCTTCACAGATGAACAACTGATTCTTAAGTTTCTTCACTAGTGAAAGATTTTTCTTAAACATTTACTTTCTGAGAGCTGCTGCACAGTTTCAGTTGCTATGCTTCAGATTCTCCATTTATCTGACATAAGAATGCAGGTGAACAAAGGTGAATATACTAAAAAGTGGACCTTCCTTTCTCTTTTTTTCTGAATATCGCATGACATGCAACCTCTTTACTCTGAATACTGCATGACATGAAGTAACAGAAATCCTCCACCAAATTATTAAGCATAAAAAACAACCAGAACAAATTTCTTCTGGCAATTTTATTTTGTAAAGCTGATGACTGGCAGACTGGAGCATAAATGTGCATTACTAAATCTGGGCTCGAATCCTTGCACCTCCAAAAAATCGAATACCTTCAAGCTCTCACAGTTGGAGCTAAGTCCATGACATTTAGTCTTTTGAAAACAAGAGAAATTAGGTTTTTTATACTATACCTGTACAGATGAAACTTGATAGTCCTCCATAGATGACATCATCATTGTCTGGTAATATAAAGGGACACCTCGTTTGAACCTCCAAACAGTATTGCTTGCAAGGAATTCTGTTGCTGCAGTGAAACTGTGTGACTTCAAAATACTGGGAACAGAGCCAGGCTTTGTAGACAGTCTGGAAAAAAGAGAAGAACCAGAAGTATAGATGGATGACAATAGCACTGTCATTATTAGAAGAACATACTGTACTGCACATCTACATTAATGCCGCTTTTGAAAGAAAATTTTGAGAGAATATCACCTGGGTAAAATATACTCTTAACTTTTGACTGTCCTCCCACTTCAGAAATGAAAACTCTGGCCAAATTATTTAAAAGGCACAGTTATTCAGGACTAGGCTTATGTTATTATATTATCTTAGTTTGTAAACAGGTAGCTGTCTTAAATGTAACTTTTTATTAGAGACATACAGGCATGGAACACACCCTTGTTCCTGCACATTATCATATACAAACTGAGATCCTAACCTCACTTGAAGCTGGTCAAGGACAGATTTATGAAAATGCATGCAAGAAAGCATTGAAAACTGTGCTCAGGTCATCTGTCTCTTTATATCATCTAGAGCTAAGCCAGCAGGTTGCAATAGATGGTGCTGCTTCCCTTCAAATAAAACCTTAGCCAGTCCACAGTATTGAAACCTGCATTAGGGCTCCTGAACACCAAGAGCTGTAGACTAGGGGATAAATCTGGAACAACGAGAACCAATGTCTACATTTGGGAGCTAAAAGGAACACTTTAAAGATGCCCTCATCTGATGTTGTGTAGCCAAGGCTGCAGGACCTGTGGTAATTGCAATTATTGTCACCATTTAAACAGAAAAGTAAAATACACATGCTGATTTTAATTTTTGCTACCTTTTGTCCTCCAAACAATTGTGTTTGTCATTAGAATTAAACTCTTTTGGATGTGGAAAAGTTTAATGCAAAATTAGATTGGACACCAGGCTATGCAGGTGATGAAAAACCTGTGTGTCAGAGTACAGAGAGGTTTCGTTGTTCCCCATTTTATTTTCCACTTATCTGTTTTGGAGCACATTGTTTACTGTCTCTAGACAGTATACAGATACTTTCTATCTAGGTTGTTACATAACAAAAAAAAAAATCCTTTTTTTGTGTTTTTTGAATATCTGGAAATCTTAGTAACTACCTTTCCTTTATGGCAGACTGAAAACCAATATAGTCAGCTGCTAATGTCCATTCTTCCTAGGCCTGATTTAATATAAAGGAAAATTATAGATTAAATTTTTATGCAGTGAAAATTTAAAAACTGACACCCGAAATGACCAATCTAGGTGAGGTTTGATTTCAGTATGTTTCATCTCATTGGTTATAATTTTTAAAATGTCAACAGCAAATTATATTGTATAATTAATTTCAATGTAGTAGGTCCAGAATCACAAAATTTTTATTTTAGATTGTTTGCAACAGAGGCAGGTATGGGTAAGGTTGCTAGTGATAAAATGAAGCCTTTATCATTAATCTATTGTTTGTGATTATCTCTTTATAGCAGCTTTTGCCGACTGCATTCTGTAGAACATGATGTTTTCATTACAAATTCAATTTTAATTACTTGCAAAGGTTTTTTATCCACTGTAAATGATTAATGAGAAGTAAGACTAGGAGGTGTGTGTATTTTTGTTCTTAAATAAACTTCTAAACAGAAAGTGATTTTCCCACTGTTGATTACATCACCCACCACATTTTTGATGCTTCAGTTGCTGTATTGACACTTGCAACAATAAATCACAGTATCGCAGGATTACAGAATCACACAATAAGCTGAATTGGAAGGGACCCACAAGGATCATCAAGTCCAGCTCCTGGCCCTGCACAGGACCATCCCCAGGAGTCACACCATGTGCCTGAGAGCATTGTCCAAACACTTGAACTTTTGTCAGGCTTGGTGCTGTGACCACTTCCCTAGGGAGCCTGTTCCAGTGCCCAGCCACCCTCTGGGGGAAGAACCTTTTTCTGATATCCAACCTAAACCTTCCCTTACACAACTTCAGGCCATTCCCTCGGGTCTTGTCACTGGGCACCACAGAGAAGAGATCAGTGTCTGCCCCTCCTCTTCTCCTCATGAGGAAGTTGCCGACTGCAAAGAGGTCTCCTGTCAGTCTCCTCCAGACTGAACAGACCAGGTGACCTCAGCCACTCGTCATACGGCTTCCCCTCAAGACCCTTCACCATCTTTGTTGTCCTCCTTTGGACACTCTCTAATAGCTTAATATCTTTCTTATATTGCGGTGACAAAAACTGCACACAATATTCAAGGTGAGGTGAAATATAGCAATCGTTTTTCTCTTTTTAATTAGTCAGTGAGCATAGGAGCTATTTGTTGGAAACAGGAACGCCGGGTCTGGTAACAGATAAGTAGTCACAGATGTTCTTTCCTGATCACTAATGCCTTAGACCTGTTTAGTATGAACCCACATGTTCTCTTCATAAAATAGATCTAATAGAAGTAAGTTGGTTTATGAATCCTATTTAAAAGTGTACATCAGTTTTTAGGGAGTGTATTGAACAATGCACCATACATGGCAACAAAAAAATGAGCAAACCCATGAGTCTACTTAAGCAAGACAGAGAATGTTTATTCAGGAGAAGAAGTAAATAATGCAGTCGTGGGCTTCTGTGAAGATTTTTATGTATCCAATCTCAGTTCATACACCTCATCTTCCTGCTCTGATTCACAAGTCCTCTGCTTTGGCTCAATATTACAGTTGAATTCTTTTCCATATTTCCAAAGAATGCATGAGTATACCTGTTCCTGAGATCTGTTTCCCAGATGAATACCTCCCACTCTGTATCCTTTCACATTTTCTTTTCCCCCCAGCTGATTTCAAACTCTTCTGTAGTCTATACTGATATGTTAATATTCTGGTCCATTTTTGCTCTGTTTTTCCCAGTGAGGCTACATGGAGCACTAGAGAAGGCTCCTGCATGTTGTCTGTCTGTCAGTCCACTGCCAGCACAGCTCTGGCCTGTGCTAATTCCTGCATTTCCAGACAGTGCTCAGCCATTGTCTGGGAAAATGTGTATGCCAAGAACTGCACCCAGTAAGCAGTTTTGCCTTTTTTTTGGAGAAAAAGAAAAATAATGAAGGTGTTTGCAGTTGAGCTGTACTGGGTTAGCTGGCAGACCAGAATGTAGTCCCTCTCTATTCTTACCTCTACAGACATGATTTAAATGGCTATTTTCCAAAAAAACACCTCATATAGCCTCTCCTACCCTTCCTGAACTTTCTAGGCACCAAATGTTTTGCACAGACATCTTATTTTCATGCTTAAATATGTGGTACCCAAGAGGGAATACAGAATTGGGACAACTGATTTCATATTTGTTCATATCACTCTGCCCAACAGCATTTGCATGAGTCCCATGGCTGACTCAGCTGGTTAAGTAGATCCAGAGCAGTCCAAAGTATATTCTCTGTTTCAATGATAGTGAAAGGTGACTTTTTAGCTTAAATAGTAGAAGTCCATAATTTGGAACTGAAATGTGTTGAATTTTCTTGAAATTTTCCTAATAATAAAGCAGATATTCTAGCCTTTGTTTAGCCAGGATTCCTTCTTATACCCAGGAAAAGGTAGGTTTTGATTGGTTGGGAATTTTGTTCTATCTCCTTGCAAGTCCAAAATGCTGATTTTCAGAGTCTTAAAACATGCATTGTATACCAAGGCATAAAACTAACAGAGGAAATGCATATTGGCCTGTATATTGTGTGTGGTGTTCACTTTACAAACTCTGCTTTCATAGGAGGGTCTTTTTCCTTCTTAAAGAATATCAGTAGATAAACCCAAAGGTTTATAATAACAATAAATGTTTATCTTATAAGATATTTAATATAGAACTCTTTAAAGTATTAGTTAAATTCTATTAATATTTTCCAATGTAATTTTCAGTGTGTAAATGGCAAAGATGGAAGGTGGATGTGAGGAGACCGTGTGTTAAATAGCCAGAGGGAAGGAAAATCCTCTAGCTTTTCCATTAAGTAAAGTCTTCTAGAGTAGAATGCTTGCTCTTTCAAAACATGCAGTTTCTCAAGATTCAGGTCAATAAAACAAATGTATTACATTTCAAGGAAAGGAAAGAGGGCCTGTGGCAGCAGTAGGCGAAGCTCTCACTGTATTATATCCTCATTTAAAGGAAACAAAGCTAAAACTAACTCCTAACATAAATGTAATCTATACACTATAGATAAAATATAAGGATAAACAAATATCAACAGTTTTTGAAGAAAAAAGAGGAAATCCAGTGATTAAAAAAAAAATCAGAAACTTTATAGAAGACCAAATCATAATTTTTATTAACAGATACTTTAGTCATTGAAGTCAAGCTACCAAAACCAAACTAACACACAAAGCTGATTTGGCATTTCTTATAATTACAAGTTCTGCTTCATATTATGATCTTTTATATATGGTGCATACATATAATATAGAAAAAAATTAGAATGGTCTTGTGTTTTCAGCTGGCTTGGGAGACGATTGAAACCTTGGAAAAATCATAGTTGCTATCAGAAATCTGACAGATTGAACTCAAAGAACAGAAAAAACCCCCATGTTTTTCTGCTGGTTTTGTTTTTAATCCTTTTTAACAAGGGAAATAACTGAGATAAACTGGATTATTGATGCATCATGGCAACCACATACATAGTCTAAGTACTTGAATATATCTAAAGATCTCTCTACTATTAGCATAACTTTAGACACTCCACATTTGAAAGAGATACAGTCCTGTCTATTAGACAAGACACTATGATGGCAAGATAATGCTACATAAGAATGAAGTCTTCTTTCATGTACAGAAGCACAGGTACAAAATTTCAGAAGGATTTACTGGCAATTTTGCTCACCTAAATAAATTAAATGTACCTTAACTTGTTCCTGTAGGAAAAAAGAATAAAATTACTCTTTTGAAAAAGTGCACCAGTCAATGCTGGCTTTATATACCTATATTCATACGTGTGAATGCCTACCCAGAATGATCATCATCAAAATATTCTTGATAGTTTTAAATTATTAATAATATAATGATAAAAATTTCTCATCAATTAGGCAGGTTAATTTATTATTTGGCATTCATTTTATTTCTACTGTTCAAGTTTCAAGCAGAAAAAATATTTCATTACTTCAGAGACCAATAAACCAACACAAATAACAAGCTTCAGCAATTCAAGAAGTGAAAGTTTCACAAACAAACTAGATACTATACTGCATTTGCTTGTCAAATCATTGCAGATGATAAATGGATTCAGAGTTGAAAGGAAGAAGGTGAGGGGATGTGTGGAGAATTTTGAGAAACTAAAAAGGTACATTGTGTGCTTTTTCTCTCAGGACATTAGGAAGAACACTTATTTTTGTCTCTTTGTGGGGATAGCAGTTCAAGTATTGTCTCTTTTTAGGATATTCTGTGTCTCATATCACACATGAGGTGTCTGAGTTATTCTTTCTTAAAAGGCAACTGGACTAAGTTCTTAGTTAATATGGTTACATTAATTACTTAGAGAGGGGCCAAGAGCTGCTGCCCCCGGTGTGGACAGTATGGCTGGGTAGAACAGTGGATCGGCTGACCACGAGCCTGGTCATTACACTAGCAGACTTCCAACTGCACAGAACTAATTTTAACTAGATGATCTTTAAGGTCCCCCCCAGGGGGGAGCCAATCATAGAACGGCCCAGGCCATTCTATGATTCTATGACTCTATGATTCAGTGATTGATTCTATGATTCTATTTACTAAGACTGCAGAAGCAGTGGGAAGATAAAGCTGTATTTACTATGCATATATGCCCACAGCCTCCCTCCCTCGCCATCTCATTCTCACTCACTCATACATGCACAGTACATGTGATTCTGGAAAACCTAAGCTCTGTCAAAACAGATTGAGTATGTAACCTTAATCATCTGAGTCATGCTGCATGAGAGGTGTCAGTAGAATGGAAAACCTCAATCAGTTTCATTCTCTAAGCTGTCAATTCTTCATAATTTTCAAGAGGTGGTTTCAGCTTGCTTCTGCCCCTCCCCCTGTTGTTCCTGACTGCCATTTCCAGGAAGTAGTTTAACCATTTTCCATAAAAATGACCTTTTTTTTTTCCTCACTGAAGAAAAATTTGATGTTACTGGCTAGGCTGTCCCAATAATTATACAAAAGGGAACCTAGAAATCATCAAATAGCTCTTACTGTGTAGATGTGGAGGATGGTGGGAGGGAAAGAAAGTAGGAAGGCAAAAGTCACAACAGAAAGCCTCTCTCTCTCAAAACAGTAATTTTTCTGAATCAAAATAAATTTTAACTGCTTTTCACTGATGCTTTGCAACCATATATATTCCTCAGTGTGAAAATGAAGTCTTCAGAGAATAACTTAATAATTTCACCTACCAGTTGGAAAGGAAGAGGCCCCTCATGAACTTGAGAGGTGTTCTGGTCACTGGCACTTTCAATGACATCAGGAAATTGTACCTTATTGGAATATAGGAATTGCCTTGAGAAAGTGTGATATGATTCCAGTTCAACTTCTCCAAAAGTTTGAGTATTTTGAGATAAATTTTACAGTTGTTATGCATACTGAGGAGTACTTTAGGCTCTGACTGACTAATTGATTTTTCCAAGAATATTCATGGAATAACCAATTATGTATGCTAAGCTTTTTCAGCAGAATTGCATTCATTTAAAAATGAATAGTGATATGTGCATCAAGTTTTGATACATTCTACCTTAGTGGTGCCCAGTGCATGTTTACTCATTGACAGCAACAGTGAATAAGCTGTGTACAGACAGTGAAATCTGTTCCCTGTCAGCCTCAGTTTTAACATGTGATTTTCTGTAACCAAAATAACCCTAAGGATTCTAGTACAGAAGATACTGTTTATATGCAAAGGGTGATGTCTATGTCACGTGTTTAATCTTTGCCTGACTCTTAGAGTTATGAATGTTTGAACTATTTAAAGGCATTATATGTGCATTTAAAGTTAGACCATATGTTTAAATCCCATGTTTTACTTTTTTTGTTTGTTATTGTTGAGTCCAGATGAATTGTTTTCTCTGTGGTATTCTGTGACATTACCACAACCAATAACGTTGTGTCTGGTAGGGTTTCCATTTCAACGTATCTATGACATATTTCTAAAGTGTCTACTTCAGCCTAACTTCTTTTACTTGATTTTAGGGTTTGTTTGTTTGTTTGTTTGTTTGTTTGTTTAGTATTCTACAACCTTAAAGCCTAGACATTTAAGCCAGTAGTAATTCTTCATGAGCTGAGGTGTTGTCAATAATAAAGTGGGAGAAAATCTACTGGTAAAAGCTGAAAAACTTTTTAAGCCCTTGCACAAATAAAAATATTCACTCATTCACTTAGAACTGTGTCTGGACATTGATCAGGCAAAAGATTAATAAATCAAACACTATATATAGGAAATAAGGCGATGAGATATGGTTGTAATTATGGCTTTTATGCAGCAATGAGGAACCTCAGAAGAGCACACCTCTTTCTTCCAGTGATAAAACTTCTGCTGTAAAAGTCACTTCAAGTATTATGAATGCTATACAGCAGCAAAGTAATGCTCCCTCTCTGAAGTGCAGCCTCTAAAAGTCTTTTTATATTCGGATCACCAGGGTATTACGTGTTGCTTTGAGTGACAGTGCATCTTCTTTAGGAAATACTTGGGTCAGTCACAGTGTCTGCTTTGTGCATCAGGACCTGAGTTGTTGTACAAGCAGAGATGTCTGTTAGATAGCTTATAAGTGTATTTTATATAGACTACACAACGAAAATGTAGATGGTTAACTGGTGCAAAACCGATTAAGTTTGACAAGGGTAGTGTTACAAATGTGAACTCCCCCAGGAACTTTGGCAGTTTTGAGCATTAAGGGCAGACTGACTTCAGGAAAACTGCATTTTGCATGTATACTGTGGTATAAAAATCAGCTTTTATAGAGAGAATTCTGCCCTTCTCTGAGTTGCAGGATTGCTGCTGGCATTTCTCTTTTGCTGGGCTTTGTTCCTGGCCCCGCTCTGAGACTTTGGGCAGCCTCACGATAGGGCTGGCAAAGCACACAAATAGTGCAGCAACAGTGACTGGATAGGAGGGAACAATACCCTCCGTAAGGTATCTTTGCCAATGAGTATCAATGGTACCATCAGTGACTAAACCTTCTTCATCACATGCAGTAGAAAACATTTAACAAGTGGGTTTCAAATATGTGGGTTGCTGAAAATAAGATATTTCACAGGAACAGTCTTTAAAAGAAGAATTTATTTTTAAGTTATAATTTTCATTTTGCTTCAGCACTATCAAAATCAGTTGGTTTGACGGGGAAATTATTTTTCATTAAGTTCCAAATACTTATTTCTAAATAAACCATTGTAATTCTGTTTGTACACCAAAATATTGCTCATAAACCGTTCATTTAAATACGTATCATCTTATTGTATTTTATTTCATTAATATTGATGCATAGCTGTCCTGGTTTTGGAGAAGTTGTTTTTAATATGCATTCACACCAAACTTCATGCCTACTCCCCACCATTTTTTGGCCAGGGAATTTTGGTTTTGATATTTTTTTTTAAATCTGACCCAGAAAGAACACAAATTATCCATCTGAGCTTCCTGTACAACAGACATTATATTTGCCAATTATTCCCTTCTATGTGCATTTAAAAAAATTCCTTGTGTTATAAGACTGTACCAGGAAATGAGAATGTCTGTTTCATATTATGGAAACTTATTCCTGAAATTTACAGTAATTTGGGAACAAACACATCTGTTTTGTGGTTATTTTAACCTTTGATTTTGTTTCTATTTTATTATAATGAATATTTTCTGTATCTGCATGGATGGAATATTATAAGATAAACATTTTAATATTTATTCAAAAGATCTTTATGCCACTGAATGCAAACTATGGCATTAAGAGACAAAAACTTTTAGTGTTTCCTAAATTAAATAGATAAACTTGTTTCTTTCTCTATTTTACCCATTTTATGAACAATTTCATTTGAAAGACACATATGCTGTTTTATTTGAAGATGGACAAAAGGTAAAGCAAGTTTGAAACTTATTTGCCAGAACATTGTTGATCTCAGCTTCGGTTCATATGCTATGTAATATGATTTCTTTTAACCAAATACAGATGAGTGGAATAGCAATCTGCTCTGCTCACATCTTTGTTGTTTATATTGGAAAAGATGAACAGAAAGATGCAAATATGCCAGCTCCCAATATAAATATGTTTCTTTGATTATGTAGACATTAATGCAGTGGAGATGACATCAATGTCTCACTGTCACTTTAATAATGTTAAGGAGAAAGTATAGAGATATATAGGAGAGACCTATAATGTTCCTATCTGCCAAAATAAACCAAGCTTCTGCAAGGCAAAGATGTGCAAAAGCCTGATCTACAGGCCCTGTCTTTCTGGTGATTAGCCATCCAATCAACTGAGGTCATCATGACAATTAACTTCACTATTGTTTTATAATACCCTAAAACCTGAACTCAACCTCTAGATCAGAATTCAGTTTTAGCTGTTACTTAATATAGCAAAGAAACTTTCTTTTGAAGATCATAAACATCCATTTGGGTGAGCTTAAAGAAAATTGAAGATTAAATAACTCATTACAGAAATAAGTAGTCTGTTAAAAAAAAGGAGGCACTAGTCTTTGATTTTCTGAGCTTAATAGTATTCCATCTAATCAGATATTGCACTAAAATGTTCAAATTATAAAAAATAAAACAAATGAATAATCTTTAAAGTGTTTGATCAACTTCCCTTGAAAATTTAAGGTCCCGTTACTTCAAGTCAGATCACAATGGTCTAGGGCCATGTTTTAAAATTTTAAAGCCTTCTAAAATTACATCTGAATTAATGAACCAAGTGATCTGTTAAGGCTGCAAAGTATAAGAATTTGTGTTCAACTCTGCTCTGCATCATTTCTGAAGTGATGGTACTCTGTGTAAATCATGTCAACATGACAGTGTTCAGAAGATTGATACCACTGATCACCAGTGTATGCTCTTTATATCCTCTGTTTCCTCAAATTAAGGACCCGATTTTTACTGCCTACAGAGCTCCAGCGTTGCTCAGAAGAGAGAATCCCTTCTGGGTCCTGAGGACTTTCAATCAACTTGCAACAGCTGCTGCAGATTCCTGTCAGATGAGGGGACTTGCCATAGGCTGATATAAACCTACACAGAGAAAGAGTGTCCTGTGCCTTGAATTTCTCTTTCCATTTGGAGCTATTAAGTTGTTTAAACATAAGACTTATTCAATTGCAGTATTGAATTTTCATCTTGATCATGCAGGAAGTGGAGGGGTAGGCACTGGTTTCTCTACTCTCATGACCAGTGACAGATTTTGTAGCAGAAAGAAAAGCCTCAAGATCTTTCCAATGGTGGGACAGGTACATAGTCAGCAGGTACTGCTAGTGATAGTCTACAGTCTTGAGGAACTCATAGACTACATAGTATTTCACTGACTGCTCACGGTTCTCCACCCTAATCACAGGTGCAGAATTCAAAGCTGTTAAGTGAGCAGGAAAATAAACCCACTAACTTTCAGGATCTCTGAAAAAAGTGATCTCACTAAGCTTTCTGATTGATAAAAGCTCTCTTTTGCTTAGGTAGAGTATGTTTACTTCAGTCAGTTGTCAAGAAGAGATGAATAATACAGTTCTTTTATCTTCCTATATGTTTTTATTCTTGTTTTTCTCCTTTCTTATACTGCATTTCCAAAATGCAAATTCTTGTTTATTTTTCCCAATCTTTTTCTATATTAGCAGTAGTCTAACCTGTTCTCATGCCTGGATGTCTGGAAGTTTTTGGAAGGAAAAAGTAGGTCTAATTCCTTCAAACCTTGTGCTTCCAGAGTTTCCAGAGAAGACCCAGAAATATCTCTATGACTCCAGGCTGAAAGGAGAGAGCCAGCTTTTAGCACTACTATATAATTCTGCAGAAGAAATAGCTGATTTTAACAATATATACAATTCATATGACACTTCTTATCTTCAAAGTGTCTGGTATTGGGATCAGTTCTGCATGCTACTTACAGAAAAAAATAATCTTTTATGCTAGACTGAGGTGGAAATTTCAAGACAGGTTATATTAGGTACCATTTTCATCTAACAAAAAACTCCCACCTTATCTAATTGCATGATGAGTGTGATACTGCTCTGTGAATGTCTGTACAAGCAGCTTTCTCCATAAAGAGAAATATCCCCTGTTTTTCCTCTGCCTGATTTCTGTCATCTTTAATAGTATTAAATCTAAAATATTTGTTTTTATCTGAGATCTCAAAATCCTTTCACTGCTTGATGAAGTATCTTTGTGGGAAACTGAATAAAATGCTGTACCATAATGTGCAGTGTTTTCTATAAAGTTCTATCTGATCCTCTTGGATTATACGATGCTATCTCAATTTCAGGCATTTTTCTTAAACATCTATATTCTTGTTATATGTTAGTTATCAATATCAATTTACTTACAGTTAAAATGTGCTTTTAGAGGCACTCTGTTAAATGTAGTGGCAACTTAGAGAGAAAAGAGGATTTGGGGCTCAGTGTTTTTCATAATTCATTTGTATTCCTTCAGTGATGAACATGCAATAAAAATATCCAAAAAGATGCTGTGTCTTTCACAGAGATAATGTAGAAGAGTTGCACAAAAATGAAACAGGATGAGTTTGTAATTAATACATTGAATCGCTACCACACTATTTTTATGGCATTATATGTATTTGACTTTGCCATTACAGTAGCATGTTTGTCCCCTCTTTTGATAAGGGCTTGCCTCAGCTGTGCAAAACTGGTGTTTATGCAAGCCATTGTAAAGGTAACTTTTTCTCTCTGAACAAGTGTTTGCTCTCAGATTTTCAAATATTTCCTTCATTGCAGTTTTTCTTAGATCACTTCATGTGGTACATTGGGTCAAGTCTAGATGTAACTGTCTGCTGACACATCCAACAATTTACATAGGTCAGTAACATCAGGGAAAATATTTTGCCCTTCAAATTTACTTCCATTTGTTGTTGCTATAGCTTGTTCAGCAAATAGAAGACAATATTGGAAGACTACCAAAGAGCCTGAGAGTAAAACATCATAACTGCTACCAAAAATTGTACAGTCTGTAGTTGTCTGTAATTGTACACATTAAAAAAATGTGTATGGATTATATGGATTGAGAGTAGAAAATATTTTACTTTGTACTTCAGAATGATTCCCTGTCATCCAGAGACTCTCCGACAAGTAAGCCATAGACATGTTTGGAAGCTAATAAGTTGCTTAAAATAATATTTCAAAGTGGAATGATAAAATTAAATGTAGATGGTGATATGAGAAAGGCTAAAAACCCTAATATCTGCAAAGATAAATTCTCTCTCTAATGAATTAGAGTTCTTCCAAAGCATAAAAATTAAAATGTGATCCTGATGCCAATTTATTTAGCTTTTTGAAAAACCATTAACCGTGTCTCTAAAGAACATAACAGACAAATGAATCATTGTTGTTTTAAAGTGTTTCATATACAGTTGCATATATGAAATCGGTAGGGGAAAAAGAAAGGAAGAAAACCAATCAGTTTTCATCAGTACAAAAGGTTAAAAGGAGGGTGTCTCAGGCTTTCATATATGCAGTGTTTTGCTTATTAATGTATTAATGCATGAGAAAGAAAGCTAAACAAGATAAAAAACAAGTGTACTGAAAGAAAAAAGTTAATGAAGTCCAGAAAAAGAAATTAAAATTCAGCTGAACTGAAAACTTGCTGAAGTTCAGTGCTGTAAAATTGAAAGAAATGAAATTTTGTGAAGAAAATTTTAACTACTTGTATAGCATAAGGGATTTTATGTTTAACATGTGAGTCCAGGAAAAAAAATGTCTCTTGCTCTTCAGTGAGATTTGTGGAGTTGCAGCTGGAAAAGACAAATGGATTTAAAAAAGCTGAAAAATTAGATAGAAAAAGGCTCCTGCACAGCCAACACCACATGCCTAACTGGAACACTCCACCCAGGAAGAGATAACCCCACAACAAAAGGAAGGCATAGAATTAGAGATGAAAATATTTCTGTCACTGGGACCTCTGAAGAAAGACTGAAAAATTGAGTTACGAAATTTCAGAAAGGAGATGGTGACAGGAAAAGATCTAAAAATTATGAGTATTGTAGAGAGAAGATTTCCTGATTTTGTTGTTTTATGTCCCAGAACCTGGGGGCAAAGAAGTAATTAAACTGAAAAAGCTGACTTTTAAAATAATAGGTGAAAATATTTTTCCATGTAATGCTCAGGATTGGCAGTTATATAGTAACATTTTCTTGAAAACAAGAAACTAAGATTCAGAAAATAATTTTTCCAAGGTGAGGCCAGATGTATAGTTTATAGAGGAAAAGATTTTGAAGACCATCGGACTGCAAAATTCTGTTCATCTTAGATAGTTTGCAGAGGTGTACTTGGTCTCTTTTTGAAGAACCACTAGGTTTTTCTCTGCATATATAAAGGCATTTATACTTTAGGAGAGCTACTGCAGTAGATACTTACAATGCAGGTGTACACAAGGTGTCTTGGATACCTTATAGTGCTAACTTAAAGATGACTAGTATAAATATAAGCAAAGTATTTAAGAAAATCATTTTCAGATTTAATGACTAGGAAATATCTATGCTGTTGCTTATTCTGAGATTTCTGGCTTCTTCCTATGCAAAGTCTATTGCTGACTGCCAGGTTATGGATGGGATGGCTTATTGATAAAGCCGTGTGTGTGGCAGTTGTCCTGTGGACAGTTGCCTTCTAAGGAAATACTCCTAATTACAGGGGGTGACAATTGTGAATAAGTAATGTGGCAGTTTTATTGATGTGTGGCCAAGGCACACTACAGGTTCAGAAGACTTCATAATCTTCTACTTGTTGGCCAAGCACTGAACATTCATATTTGTTGTTGAAGTCAATGGGAACCCTAAAAAAGCAGATCATGGAAATGCATGGTCTGATTTGCCCACATGGTTTAATAAAAAGATATAAAGTAAAAATATATATGTTTAATATACTAAAAGGAGAACTTAAATACTTAGTAAATGAAAAAAAAATCCTGAAGGATAAATTGCCAAGGAAAATAGATTAGCTCTTTTATAATGCGAGTCCTTGCAAGACTAAGTCTTTTTTACTGACTTGATTTTCAGGTGAATTAGACCTGTGATCCAGCTTTGTGAATTGCAAGCATGGGAGAAGAGACTAATTGGGAATTAAGAGTAAGGAAGCTTTATGTCTTTTTGTGCAGTACTGTTAATTTATAGACTTAAGGTGACCATGCAGTTTAAACCTGCACATTTAGATGGCTTGTGAGCAGCTGGAACATCAGAAGCACACACCATGTTTCCGGTGTAATATTTCACCAACAATGACTGAGAAGAAAAGAAATGCAAAAAAAATCTAGAAAACGTAATCAAACTGATTTAACAGCAAGAAACAATACTTATTATTTGTTTTAACATCTCTTTATTTAAAATTGAGCCAGAGGTTATTTTTGAATTTTAAGTTTGTTTGAAATTTAGACACTTTAAAACTTTTGGAAACATAGATATTTTTAGATTTTCCCTGTCATTTTGTGATGATTTTTGTTCCTTAATCAAACCCTGTTATGTCTGGAAGCTTTGCTGTGACTCCTCCAAAATGCCTTTTTCCTAAATGCACTCAACACAATAATTGCAGATCTTCCTTTGCTAGCCTGTGACCTAGCTAATTATCCTTTTTAGAAAGCTGTATTTCTTCTCATATTGACAGGTTTTACTCTTTTTTTTTAAATGCAGATGTTGTCTTTATGAATATCAAAGACATCTTAGAAAATCAGCACTGACAGCATAGTCTGTCATCCTGTGCTGAACACAGTGGTATTTGGTGGAATATGGAATGGGATAAAAACACTGAACCAAATACATTTTTTCTGCAATCAGCTGCTTTTCTTCATGCCGGGAATCTCACCCTTGCTAATAGCAATCTGTACACTGGGAAGCCTGTGAATTATCTTTAAAAGTTTATAAGATCAATGGTCAACTGTCCAGCCTTTCTTGGCAACAGTCTAGACAACACAGCTCAGTACCCTGTCCAGATGAATCTTAGATGTCTCCCACTTCCCTGGTGAGATTATTCCAGTGATTTTTCTTATTGTGAAAAATTTTCTTCCCTTTTTTAACTGGAATCTCCCTAAAGTAACTTGTATCCATTACCCCTTTTCTTTTCCAAGGGATTCCTAGTAAAAATGAAGTGTCCTGGTTTCAGGTAAGATAGAGCTGATTTCTTCTCAGTAGCTGTTACAGTGCTGTGTTTTGGATTTGAAATAAGAATTATGCTAACAACACATTGATGTTTTGGTCTTTTGGTAATTTTTGTTTATCCTAAGTCATGTTCTGACAGTGATGAGGTACACAAAAGAAATTGAGAGGGAGCATAACCAGGACAGCTGACTGAAAGGTTATTCCACACCATAGAACATCACACCCATTATATAAACTGGGAGGCGTTACCCCCAAGAGGATCTGATCTGCATTCAGGAAGGGGGCTCTGGAATCTACCAGTGAGTAGTGAACAATTGCATTGTGCATCATTGTGTGTTTTTCCCTTTTAATTATCATTAATGCTATAATTTACCATTATTAGTGTATTTTGCTTTAATTATTAAACTGTTCTTATCTCAACCTACAAGTCTTACTTTGATTCTCCTCCCCATTCCACTGGTGTGAGGGGGAGAGACAGGGGAGTTGAGTGAGCAGCTGCATGGTGCTTAATTTCAAGTTGGGCTTAAGCCATGACAGGAAGTCTCCATTTTCTTTTATAACACACTTTAAATACTGGAACATGGTGAATGAAGTCTCCCCTAAACCTTTTCTTCTCAAGGCTGATTCTTAGCCTCGCCTCATATGGCAGGTTCTCCAGTCCTTTGATCATTTTTGTGGCCCTTCTCTAGACCCTCTCCAGCCTGTCCACATATTTTTGTATAACATGAAACAAAGTAGAATCCAGTATTTCAGATGTGGCCTGACAACTGCTGAGTAGAGTGGCAAAATCGTCCTCCTTTAGCAGAATGAGAAAATAATACATTAAGCTCCTGTGCTCCTTTGCCTTTAAAGTTCTAAAAATTCTAAAGTTCTGAATTCTTTCAAAGTTGGTTAATCTCAGAAACCAGCCTCAGACATCTCTTTTTTCGGGTGATTACATTTCCACTGATTGACACACAGAATCCTTCATCTAGGCTATGAACTAGCTGTGTGCCATGATAATTACTAAAGATCCACTCTCATGAATGCTAACAAGCCACTTGGAAACTTAGCAAATCTCTCCTGTCTACTTTTCTCCTTCTTAGTGACTTATTTATACTAAATTAGTTCCCAGACATGCTGTGCTAGCTGATTTTTTTTTTCACTTCATATGTTGCTTTCATGTCTCTTCCTTGTTCACCAGCACTAAATGCACGCATATTTAATTAGTTTGTTCACCACCTTGTGCAGGAGCCAAAATTCCTGATCAAAATCATGACCCACTTACACTACTTAGGAATTAACTGCAATAGACAAAATCCAACAGTGAAGCAGACTACTGACAAGTCTAGAGCTAAAAATTTTTTAAAGCTAATTTTTTTAAAAAATTGTTTAATTTAAGTTTTAAAATTCTAAAGTTTTAAAAATAAAATCTATTTTCAGTCATCTGGTCTTCATGGGTATTAAGACACCACAAGTCTCATTGACTGGAACTGAATTGATGGTTCCTGCAGTTCTGGCACAGTTAAAATGAAACAAGAAAGCTGGTCACAAAGACAGAAGCCCCAGAGATGCTGAATTCCCACAAGTTTGTTGAAATAGATGAAACCTGTTTGGCTTCTGCTGCTGGGGTTTCGACATTGTAATAAAAAAATTGTTTCCACTGTATTCCAGTGGGACAATTAGAATTGTTACTCTCAAAAGTGTGATGATATGGTTGGGGTATTACACTGTGTTGTAATCAGAGTTGAGTGTGAATAAAGTTGTGAGACTCAGCCTCATTTTGGAGAATCGTGATAATCTAATTTGAGACAAGTTCTTATTAAATCATTGTCTTGGAGGTTACCAGAACAGGAACTGCACTCTTCTCTGCCACTCCTCTGTTATCTGGATTAAAGACATTTAGGCACTATTTTCTCATGCTTTTCATAGAGCTAATTGGTCCCATGTTGTATCTCTGTGGTCTTTGGACCAGCGATAACAGGAACAATATTTAAGGAAAGAGTTTCTGCATTAATCAGCCTTCATGAAATCCTGTTTGAGGGAAATATTGGGCTGGAATGTCAAAGGGTGGCATGAGGTCAGAAGATCCATCTGGGTTTTAGGGAGAAGAAAAGCTCAGAACATGAGCAGAATGAGGGGAAAGGGTCATGGTTCAAACCAGCTTGAATAGCACATTCACAGAATCATTAAGAATGGAAAAGACCTCTAAGATCATCAAGTCCAACCATTATTCTAACAATGTCAAGTCCACCACTAAACCATGTCCCTAAACGCCACATCTACAAGTTTTTTGAACACTTCCAGGGCAGTCCTACTATGATTCACCTGTTGAAAGAGCCTGCCTATCTACCCTAAGGATGAGGAGATTTAAAGAGATTATCCTCCCCTACTATAAACTCTTACATTAGGAGATATATATAATTCACATTCTATAGATAAACTGTTACTGATTCTAAAGCTATGAAATAGACCGAAATAAGTAAAGAAAGTTGATTAAAATTGATTTTACCAGGGAATCTTGCCTTACATCCAGAGATCATGGCATGAATGAATCCCAGAATGCAATATCTATATTTGGAAAATGTGGCATTTTTCCTATAAAAGCACCTTGAGATAAGGAAAATTACCCACTGTGAAATTTCATTTTGTTTTTGATTTTTAAAATAGTATTGTTCCATTAAAGACGTGCATCCATTCAAACAAGTAGACTTCATGTTCTGCGGATTTAGATCACGGGAGAAAAATTGAGAGATATATTTTGCCTGTAAATTTAACCTTCTGCTAAATAGCTCGAAAACATGTTAGAATTTGACCAGTAACAATATTACTGGTAAACTCTAATTCCAAAAAGTGCTGCAGCCACAAAATCAGGAGTAACTCTTTTGGCAGACAATTCTACTTTTGAATTGAACATGACCGGTTAAAAGACACACCAAGGACTTTGCAACAAACTGTGCAAAGTAATTTCATGTCAAAATTTTCTATATAATTTCTCCCATCAGGAAGTCCTCTCTGTGAGATGAAGAAGTAATTCCACTGTCTATCTTGCTCCTGTACAAAGAAATGCTGGAGCTAGATCAAAGTGGTAGTTGTTTAAAAATAAAGATTAAATAATTACACTGATTTATGCACAAAAAGAGTGGTCGGGATAATGTGTTTAGTCTGCATCAGCCAATGACACACACCACCTCATACAGTATCCTGTCACATTCTAGTATTGTATATAAATGCCAACCCTGCTATTTATTTTCAATTTAAAATGCATTAATATTGGCTCTATCACGCTGACAAATCTTATAATGAAGACTTTTTTTTTTTTTTTCCTGAAGGACAGGGAAAGACAAGGACTCATTTCCTTGCAATAATGAATGTCTCTTATTATTTTATTGGGAAATTGATTCATTCATCCTGGTCTTATTTATGTTGAAATGGTCTATAAGCAAAGACACAAGGAAGGAGAGATTGGAAGTCATCACTTAAGAAAAATTGCTGGAAAATGTGAGAGAAAAGTCAAGAACAATGGTTTTCTTTTTATATACTCTAATACCTGTAGTTAATTGCTTTATATTATGATTAATTGCTTTACCTGTATTCATCAACTTTGTGTTAATTTGAAATTGTTTTACTCTTCTCAGTTTTACAGACATTATTATTTAAATCCTTTGTTTACTGAACCAAAGAACAAATCACTGACTTAAATGATTGATTGACTGAGTGATTGATTTGTATTTCCTTTAGCTAACAAAAGGCAGTGTTATCACGGAGTGGTGTGTTTTTAAGCATATGCAAAGTCATGTTTTACCATTACCTATTCTAAACATTTGAAAACCCAAGACTGAGACTGAGAAAATCACAAAGCTAGATTAATGATCATGTACTCTTACAGAACAGTGTATTCAGGGTCCACGTTCACAAAATGGAGAATCAAATTGAGGACCTGATTTGAACAACAATGTTTGCGAGCAAGAAGTATAAGGTGTGTACTGAATGAAGAGATGCTTTCATTACAAAAATGGTCACTAAAGGCTATATGATATGATGGTGTTGAAGCATGTCTGGAGAATCATGAAATAGAATCACTGGATCATCCAGGTAAGAAAGGGCCTCAGGAGAACTCTGGAGCACCTCTCTACTCAAAGCAGAGCCACCTGTGAGATGACAGTAGGTTGCTCAGGGCTTTTTCCTGAACCTCTCCACCAAGTATTGAGCCTGCACAGTCTTCCTGTCCCGCTGCTGATAGTCCTCACGGGAGAAAAAGCATTTTCTGATAATATTTTGGAATCTCTTTTGGTTTAAGTTATGTCTGTTATCTTTTTGCTGTAAAGAGCCTGTATTTGTCTTCTTAATGACTTCTATGTAGATACCATTAGATTGCTATTAGACCCTCTAAATTTCAGAGACATTATCACTTGATAGTTATTCTTTCCTACATATATTTAGCAGTCACATTCAGAGAAAATATTTTACTAAATTTTTAGCCTGATCCATTGGTTTCCTTTCCTTTCTTTTTTTTTTTCAGAAAATTAGGAAAAAAGAGGGACTTTTCCTTATGTACTGATAAAAAAGGTCTGAGTTCATATAAGGTAATTGCTGAAGAGTTCAAGATGGTGGAGAGCAAATTTAAACAAATTCCCTAAACTTCTACAACTTACCAAATGACCCCTTTTTAACAAGAGGAGTTTCTTGTCTAGTCAAATGATTTGATTAATCTTTAAACAGTATAATTTCAAATTTCAAAGAACACACAATATTGTAGGAATTTTGATAGCAATTGTAAAATACGGCAGCGATCACAAGATTTCCTAGATTTATGTAATGTCTTTTCCAAAAATTGTTCTTCCTCTGTTTATGCAAAAAAGATGAAAAAACCTCCTGCAAGTTGTGAAAGTTTCTAAAGGCAGAGAAACTAGCACTAGTGAAAGACAAGCCCGGATAAAGAGTTTGTTACTAACAGTCATGAGTTGTATCATGCTGTTACTTTAAAACATAATTCCATCATAGAAATGAATTATAAATATTTAATTTTATAAATTTGCAGTACTGTACAGCTCAGTGTAGAGACTTTATACTTCTAAATTCACAGTTTTCAAAGGCACTGTCAACACTGGGTAGTTCTCACTACCCACAGGAAGATATGAAAAATGTTTGACAAATATGCAAACAGTAGTAGAGAGTAAAAGGTCATTAAATCTGAATATGAGATGCTAATATTAATCCATTAAAGTAACACATATACACACAAAGGGTCCTATTTCTACTTCATTCACAGTGTTTGAGCTGCTCCACTTCCACTCACAAAGGCTTTTCCATAAATAAGCATATATGAGATAATGTAAGATTTAAAGAAAATATTTCTCTGCTGTATTCTAATTAAACACAAAAATGCTGAGAGCACACAATGTAATTAATTAAAATGAACACAAGGTGATTGAAAGCAAATTTAGGAAAAAATCACTAAATCCTTTTGGAGCTTAAATCAATAATATCTGTTAAATTAATACTTAATTATAAATTATTGTGGTGGTAAAATAGGGGTTTGCTTTAAATAAAGAATGAGACATTCCAGGAAATAAATAATGTATTATTTTTTGTCTTTGAGGACCACATTGTGTTTAAGCCATTATGGAATCATGGGATTGTAACACATATCCAGGTGCTGTCACTGAATAGGCCTGAACTAAAGGGGCAGTAGAGAAGCTTTTACATGCCTATGATGAATGGCATGGAATCTTATCATTATGTTACATATTTTAAAAAATAATGCAAAATATGCAAAGGGACATTTGTGTGAATGCATCCAGGAGACTTCTGCAGTTATCAAATATTTTGGTTTGTCTCCTGTGCTGTCTCCATGCTGAAGAAGGTCATGCTCACTTTTTCTTCTAAAGTGGTCAATACTTTGGTTTATGTCAGTCCTATAGGATCAGTGAGAAAGCTGAGAGTTAAATATTGTTTTGTAGTACAGCTTCAAATCATAGAACAGGAACTGGGGAATCAAACTGAAGTTAAAACGCTGTATATACCAAAACTCTTTTCACATTAGTTTCTTAATTTGGCCACAACGGATTGCTTTCAAATCCCAGTATTGTCAAGATGCTTCATAAAATTTAATCTTTTTAATATCAATATTTCTATGCAGAGTTCTTCTGTTTGCATCAGTCTTTTTTTTTTCTTTCAATGACATTTTCTGCTCAAGAGCATTTTCTGCTTGGATGTGATCTCTCGTCAGTCAGTGTCTTCCATATTCTGTGTATATTACCTGGACTTTCAATTAAAACGGAATGAGTCATGTAGTCTCAGCGCTTAAAAAAAAAACCCAAAACACTCTAACAACATCAGGAAGTGAGGGAAAGTCCTGTACATGGATATCACTATTCACCTTGGTTCGTAGAACCATAGAATTGTTTGGGTTGGAAGGGACCTTAAATACCACCTAATTCCAACCGCTATTCCACGTGTAGGGATGTTACTCAATAGATCACGTTGCTCAGGGCTCCATCCAGCCTGGCTTTGAACACTTCTAGAGATGGGACATCCACTACCTTTTCAGGTAACCTGTTCCAGTGCCTCACCACCCTCTCACTAAAGACTTTTTTTCCTATCATCTTATCTAAACCTGTCCTCTTTCAGTTTTAAAACCAATGCCCCTTGCCCTGTCACTATCTACCTGGATAAAAACTCTCTCTCCCTCCTTTTTATAAACCCCCTTAAGGCAATAAAATACCACAGTGAGGTCTCCCCAAAGTCTTCTCCTCTCCAGACTGAACAACCCCAGCTCTCTCAGCCTGTCTTCACAAGAGAGATGCTCCAGCCTTGTGATTATCTGAGTGGCTCTCCTCTGGACTCACTCTAACAAGTCCATGTCTTATGCTGAGGACCCCAGGCTTGGATGCTGTACTCCACGTGGTGTCTCATGAAGGCAGAGGTCAGCAGCTATGCTGCGTTTTATTAGTTTTTGTTTTTAATGGGACAAATGCAATAAAAATTAGGACCAGTCATCTCAGCCCAACCAGCAGGAGCCTGGAGCTCTTCCTGGGAGCCTGGATTCTGACTAGGGGAAAACAGTAGAGGAAGAAAACATTCATACAACTCTGTCCATCTGAAGATGACAGCCTTGGAGGTTTGCCTGGTCCTGTCCCAGCCCTGGGTGCTGTGAGAGCGGTGCAGACCCCACTTCTCTGTTATTTGGTTGCACTGGTCCCCTTAACCCTGCCCTTTTCCTACTCCCCAGCAAGAATAGACTGCATGTCTCCAGACAACTCAGAGCACTAACCTCCTTTTTTCAGCAACTGAACAGTTTTCTCTGAGTCCTGTTTGGTCTAACTTCTGGTTAAACTGAAGGGTGATGAGCAACAAATGCAATGGATCATCTGACTGTCCCCTCTCAGGAGACATGTGGTCCACACTCTGGCAGCCACAGACCTTTTTTTCTGCAAGTTTTAGCATTTCACGAGTGGAGTGGGCTATCCATTTCTGCCAGAAATAGCTCTTTCCGTTTTAAAACACGTATCTGTATTCCTGTCAGCTTCACTGGGATTTACGCTCTCTGATCTGCATGACTAGCATTGCAGCTTTCATCACTGTATCACAATCTATTTGTGAACTGTGTTTTCCACTGATTAAAGAGGAAACTTGTTGAAATTGTAGGATATTTCAGTGTAACTGAACAATATCTAAATCACTGAGCATTCATGTGTAAAGTAACTCTACTGTCACATTGTGAACTAAGTTTCTTGCCAACATTTAGTTTCAGTTTCATAAGAGTCAATCACATGGGCACAGATACATTGCTTAAAGAAATCTTACAAAGTCTGAAGAGAAGCTACTTGCTATTTATGCCATAAAGTGCTTTGCAGCTCTGAGGAGCTGAAATGCGACCTGTTTGTTTCACTGCAGTGCACAGTAGCATGCATGAGAAATCAGCCAAGGGAAACTTAAAAGGAAATATTGAGCTGCACTCTGTCTTTTAAGCATTCTAATCTCTTAATAAGAGTTGGCAGGTGCTAACGGTTTTGGGCTTCTTTTTTTCTTCCTTTTTTGTTATCTCAGTTCTGCGGAGGTAAATTCATATTCTGGGTTCAGTAAGTATTCCTTCACCTGCCTTGAAATGGAACTGTGGGCTCTTTGATAAATAGATTAGAAGGTTATCAAATTTCTCAATTGTTTCTACAAGTGTATTTGTTTTCTCTGATGAAATGCTTTTTCTTAGCTTTCTAAAGCAGTAACCTCCATGGATCACAATAAATGTCCCTACTCCTCCCAAAGCAAAAACAAATCAGGGTGGGAACGAAAGACTTTGCCTTAATTCTTCAGCAAAGACATTCAAAGCAATGCTAAACAACAGGACACCCTTCTGTACAGGTTTCAACAGGTCCCCAAAGAAAATTACCATGCCAAATTAACCCCTTTAACCAGTTTAAGGTGGTTTAAATATTGGATGCAAAAATTATGTGATCTGATTAGAGCACATCTAAACTAAAACACTTTGTGAAAAAATCTAGCTTTTGAGAAAGGGACTTACCAAGGGGGACTCAGGGGCTGCAGCATGTCATGCCTGACAAAGCGTGAGCTCCTTGAAGTGCCATGAGAAAGCAATAGTGCTTTTGCGTCCCCGTCCCTACGTGGCACTAAGCTCTGGAGTGTACGATCAGGGAGACAACTTTGCCATGACATGAATTGCTCCTGGGAGGAACCGCTCATGCATATACCACAGTCTCTGGGAAAGAGCAGGGCCATTGTATCTCTAAGGAATAATCCCTCATATGCCATCCACACATGGCTTCTGTGCTGTGCTGCTGTCAGGCTGAGACAGGTGACCGTAACGTTTCTGTAGATACTCTGTTTTTCCCTACCATACCTCCTTCAGATGCACTGAAAAAACACTTCATGAAATAACAGCCACAAACATTATGCACATGTAAATATATTGACTTCAGAGGGATTCAAGTTAAGCATGTACCTGAGGGCCTTTCCAAATCAAGGCTGAAGCACAAGCTGTGAATGCAACAGTCTCACACAACTTTCCCCATGCTTTATTAAATAGTCCTATTCCCTTTAGCTTCTTAGATTCATTTTTTTCTTAATTCATGCATTGTCTAAAAAGATTGTTAAGCAAGAGAGGAAGCTTGATGACAATGTAAACAATATCGATATTACAAAAGATATCTGCTCTCCTAAGGAAAAGATGAAAACCAAATGGCACCTATTGGCTTACATGCTGCTCAGAGATTTTGGCCCTTGTGGCAGATATAGTATTTGCAGCAGTTCAAAGGCAGAGTTGAGGAGGCAATTAACCAGTGTGGGTAATTAGGATCCAGAACTTCTTTTCTCGATCTTTTTCTTCTCTGGATTTCTTTCATAAGTATCAGATATTCTGCACATTTCTTATGACCTTTAGGAAACAGCAGTGACCCTTGTGATTTTCAGGTGTCACATTTTAGGTCTGGGCATAACTTGGCACCATGCATATAGTCAGTATCTGAGACATTTCATATAACTTGCTGAAATGCAATTGCACTCTAGATTCAACTCCAGAGTAAAACACAGAAATCCTAGGCTTCTGCAGTACTCAGTGAGTTAAAATATGAGACACTTGGGGAAACTACAAAAAATCAAGGTTATCTTCATTATAGTGCCACAGAAGCCCAGGACAATAAACAGCAGAGCACTTGAAAGCAGTGAAAGCAAGCACTCTAAAGATATATACGTATTCAGAAAAGTTCTTTAATAAACAGCCATTAAAAATGTTACAATAGGAAAAGAAAAAGAAGCTGTTACAAATTCAGGGACGTTTGTGGGACTGTCACTTCCTGAGGTCATGAATGTAAGCAAAGCCTATTACCGTGTCAGCAAAGAATTCGTATAAGTACTTTTTACCACATCATTGTTTTGTACAGTGTGAAGGAAAAGCCATTCAAGGTCATGAACTACAAAGATAAACAAATACCCAAGTTCTACAAGGGCAAGGACACTGGCAGTAGGACACACAGTTCTTGTACTGAATCTGTTTTCCTGGCAATAAAATAGTAATTTCTTGCTATTCCTCAACTTCTGCTATTTTTCTATTTTTACAAAAGCGTTTATTTTCCATATCAATTTTAATTAAATGGTATACAGTGACCAGAGTCTACAACAGAGTTGTGGAGATTTAAGAAGGAAGGAAGGTAGGAGACCTCTCCTACTCTGTACTCGCATCTTTGGTGACATCTTCCCTCACACAGGCTTGAGGCAAACTGAAGGGGAAACTGGGACAGTTGCCCATTCTCTTCAAGCCCAAAAAACTGTTTAGTCATGGAAATTGCTGGTATTTTCCTTCTGAAATAATCTACAGCTTTGAGAAAGATAAAAATACAGGAAAATGGCAATATTTTTCAAACCACTATTGTCTACTCTGTAAGTAAGCTTTTGAGCATATTACAGTTTTGTGGAAATTATACGTGTAGGGGAAAATGAAGATGGAAAAGGCAGCCACTCTCTCGCTATGACTGATATGTTATCCAGGTGAATTGTAAACAGAAAATGTTATGATTTCTAGAGTTTTGTGGAAGCTAGCAATTTTTATAATCCTAGCAGAACAATGTTCTCTTTTCCTAATGTATGCTTTAAGGCAATTCTGTTGAATGCTCCACAGAGAGTCGGAGAACCATGTGGAAATTGCTTTCTAATTGTTTCCACTGTTTCTGTGCACCCTGGAACACCCACTGACTTTCATTAATCTAAACCATTGGAAAATATGGATTTGCTCGTCAATAGAAGTAGTAGAACTATATATCAGCTGAGGCTCTGATATTGTAATTCATCCGGACATCTTAAGAAGAAAAGCCTTGCTGATCTTCTAGGACTTTGAGATTCCAATGAAACTAGAATTCAGACCAGGAAAGACATTACAGAATTGGAATACTAATATTTCCAAAAGCACTGATGTTTTGAAAAGATGCTACATCAGTGGTGGGGTCTATCACAAGCTGACCCAGGTTCACACTCCTGCTGAATAATGAAGCTACCAAGTCATAGATCATTTAATCAATGCTGGGGCTTCGAAAAAGAGCAAGAAAATTACTTGTTCACATATTTCTTTACTTGAGTTCTTGTTTGCTTGTTTCAAGTGTCTTAGCACTGACAGAATCAGCAGGTTACTTCACATAACTCTCAGAAAAATCAGAAGATTTGTATATTGGTTTTAAATATTTAGAATATATATTTCCACAAGAACTTGATCTAATGAAACAGCTTACATCATGCCATCACACCTTGATATTACTTTTGTCTCTTCCTAAGTATTATTGTCTTTTTAAATTTAAAAGTTGAAATATCTTTGCTCATCCCAGTGTGTGAGACTTAGTTAACTGAAATTAGTAGTAAAAAACATTAGTGAACTTCACAATATAGGGTATATTAATTTAATTTAAGATAGGCTGTAAATAGGCTGACACTCTGTCAATAGGCAATACTTAGAATCAGCTAAGAATCAGTTTATTTCATCTCATATGTGATGCGTAAGAGAGGAAAAAGAGAAAGCTGGTTTGGAAGAATATCGTGCTTGCGTGGATTATAGAATCCAGCAGAAATTAGACTATCCAGTAAAAAAGATCAAAGAAACCCAAAAATTTCACTTTTGAGTCTACAAACTGACTTATACAGACGTGCCACTGATGGAAAAAGCACCTCTAGATTTTCCAAGTCATATAATTATTGAAACATTATCCCAATGAAGTGTTATCCTAAATAAGTCAAACATAAGGAAAGTCATCCAATGAAAATGAAAGCAAAATATTTGATATTCTTTGAAACCTAAAAAATATGGCAACAGAAGCTCTGCTCAGTATATAGCATCATATCACTGAAGAAAACCAAACTAAATAATTTATTCTTTTAAAAAACCCAGAAGACACTGATATGATGCTATAACAAGACTGAGAAGACAGAAATTAAATTTAACCATGAAATCTCAAAAAATTGATATTGATCAAAATTCTAGGAAAAGGTAAACAAATTATTTTCTTGTTTATTAGGGACAAAAGTAGCTTGGATGAACACCAGCAAAAGTTTAGTTACTAATGCTGCCTACATACTATACTAGAAATTCTCTGTCAGTCTAAACACAAATATATAAGTAAGTCATTCCCGTTTTCTACTTACACCCAAATAAATGAAATACTTGCTTGTGAAATTTGATTCATCTGCTATTATGTAAGAAATATAGAAGACGTAAAATGTCTGTGTCCTTGGGCCAGCATCTTCTCTTGATGAGTTCCTCGAATTCACAATGATTGTTAGCAGCTGATGTGCACATCCAACTTAATGAATTTGAAGTTTATACACAGAGCAGTGGACCTTCAGGTTGGTCAAACAGAACTTTTGACTTTTTTCATTTGATAGATAAGATTCAACATGACCTACAACAGCTGGATCTATGTGCCATGCAAAGATATTCCATTATGTTGAAGGTAAAGAATATGTGATTTTAACTTTATATGACACTTAGTGTCATGGTCTAGTTGACAAGGTGGTGTTTGGTCAAAGGTTGGACTCGATGATTCTAGAGGTCTTTTTCAACCTAAATGTTTCTGTGTTTTTTTAATATTATATTACTTTACATCTTTGCATAATGCTCTTTCTGCAGGGTCTTTTGGCAAAGGGGTTTCCAGTCTAGTAATCTCCCTTCTTGTCCAGATGAGAACTATTTTCAGCACAGGTTGGATTGATGGTCCGAATCCAGCAATATGAGGTTTAACAGGACCAAGTGCCGGGTCCTGCCCTTTGGCCACAACAACCCCCTGCAGCCCTACAGGCTGGGGACAGAGTGGCTGGGCAGCAGCCAGGCAGAAAGGGACCTGGGAGTAATGGTTGACAGCAGGCTGAACACGAGCCAACAGTGTACCCACATGGCCAAGAAGGCCAATGGCACCCTGGCCTGTGTTAGGAATAGTGTGGCCAGCAGGACCAGGGAAGTCATTCTTCCCCTGTACTCAGCACTGGTGAGGCTGTGCTTGAGTGCTGTGTCCAGTTCTGGGCCCCTCAGTTTAGAAAGGATATTGAGATGCTCGAATGTGTCCAGAGAAGGATAACAAGTCTGTGAAGGGTCTGGAACACAAGTCCTATGAGGAGCGGCTGAGGGAGCTGGGGTTGTTTAGCCTGGAGGAGAGGAGGCTCAGGGGAGATCTTATCACTCTCTACAACCATCTGAAAGGAGGCTGTGTCCAGGTGGGGGTCGGCCTCTCTCCCGGGCAACCAGTGACAGAACAAGAGGGCATAGACTTAAGGTGAGCCAGGGGAAGTTTAGGCTGGTCTTTAGGAAAAAATCCTTCAAAGAAATAATGATTGTGCATTGGAATGGGCTGCCCAGGGATGTGGTAGAGTCACTGTCCCTGGAGATGTTTAAAAAAAGGACTGGATATGGCACTTATAAGGTGTGGCATTGATAAGGAGGTAGTAGGTCATAGGTTGGACTTGAGGATCTCAATGATCTTTTCCAACCTAGTTCATTCTGTGATTCTATTTCAGATAACATTCCTTCAATAGAAAACTATATCTAAAAAAAGCAAACTCAGAAACTTTTCTGAATTCAATATTTCACACACATTGAAATTATGTCTTGATCCTATATTTTAGTAGAATGTGGACATGCTGAAGGAGAAATCTCCATTTTCTATTCTAAGACATTCTGGTTTACACCCAAAGACATCTGTACATGTAGAATGTGTTAGAGTGTGCTCCTCCTGGTCCCTAGTCTCAGTATGAATGTTGTATTCCTCAGGAGATAAACCTGGAAAGAAATTTCAATTTGATCATCTGAAATTTTTCAGGACTTGGGTATGTAATGCAGGAGGATGAAGGAAAGCTGAAGGGTTTTGCTCGAGTTTTCAAGCAAACTATCCTGCCAGTGGAAACTTTTTCTTTACGTCCTTTTTCTGAGCAGTACTCTTAGGACTATGGAGATCTACAGAGCATTTATTATTCTGACTTATTAAGCAGCAAGAATGAAAGTCACCTTATACAAAATCTCTTTCAAAAATCAAGAAGTAGTTGCAAATACAACTAGTGTGTATATGTATATTTTTTTCTTTTTTTTTTTTTTTTTTTTTCTGAGATGCACTAAAAATAGACTATATTTCCTGGAAGAGAAACTTTCAGAATAAGCACAACTTCTTGTAGCTGTAACAAGTTGGTTGATTTGGAATATATTATACCAGAATTGCTCTGTTGCTAAAATCAGTGTTAATGAAACAGTAATACGAAGAGATTACTGAGCATGTTGTTGTGCTTATGAATTATGTGATTTTACAGTCTTCTTCATTAGATTCTGCATTTTTCAAATTCAAACATGTAATTTCATCATTTCCACAAGTAAAACTTAAGATAAAGTACTGGATTACATGAATTAATGAAAAAGAGGCAGTAAAGCACTTAGCCATGTCGGCCTGTGAGACTACTTGTATGCATAAATTTAAAGCAATCTGCAGTTTTGCCTGTAGATGTCTTAACAGGGTTTTGCTTCATGATTATGTTGAGCCAGCATGTGCTACCATTCAACTGGGGAAAAACAGATGTTCTCTATTAATTCTATATTCAGCAAAACTGATGCATTTTATGCTTTGGAATGGATTTATATGCAGCCTTGGGGGTACCTTTTATGTAATACAGGGCATCTTTGGGCAAGCTAGAATAATTCTGCTTTGTTTTATAGTTTTATCTGAGAGCTAAAATAAAACACTCTAGAACATAAAAGATTTTCCTTATCAGCAAGATATACAATATTATTGCTATAATTCTCTGTGAAAGATAAGGTCGGCATCATAGAGTGAATACATTAATATAATCATTATCAAACCTCTCATCTTAAGCAATCCCTAAAATCTCCCCAAAATTTTGCACTCATAGTTTATGACTGGATATGCCAGAACTTCAATTCCCACAGAAAACTCCGAAGTTTAGTTTTCCAGTATAGCTGTCTGTAGAGAGAAATACTGCTGAGAAGAACCGTTCAGTTACTTCAGTTACTTCATGGGCTAAAATTCCTCCTGGTGATGTTTTAAGTGCTTTAATCTGGTAGAAAACATGTTGAAACTACAATCTTTTATAAGATTTTCTTACATAAGTCCAGGCTCGAATTGAAATATGTTGCAAATATGGGGACATGACATGATTTCATAAAATAAACCGAAGCATAAAATGAACTTTAACATATCTCAAAACAAAATACTTTGCAAGAGGGATAATTTCAAAAGTTCTGTTAAGAAGTCTCAACAGAAGACTTATCTGTTGCAATTTCTTTCCTCTTCATAATTCTTCAATCCAGAGCCAGAATCAGGATTTTTGTTCTTATTCAATAAAATATAGGAGCTTAAAAAAATGGTCTAGTTGGCACCTGTAGTGTACGATCTGCCAATAGAGTGCAGTATGTCTTCATACGTGTGGTCTCCCATATTTTTCTCAACAGAAACCAGCTGAAAATAACTGCTTCAACTGATAACAATTAGTTTCTGCTGCTCCTAACAGACATTCTATGAAGATACAAATAGAACAGACCATCATAAATGCAAGCTTTTATCATCATTATTAATTGTTAATTTTAAATACAGTTGATTTTTCTTTTAAAGCAGATTTAACTATGTAGACCTTTTGAAAAGATAGTAATGAATTATTTGTCTTCTATAGGAATATGAATAAATTTTAACAAAATACAATATTTCAAAAGACTGCATTTTAAACATATTATCAGAAAACAAACAAAAAAAAAATCTATGTTCTTCAAGGTCACCATAGTGTTAACTTTTGCAAAAGATAAAACAATTTTAAGGTTAAACTAAACCCAAAAGCCCAAAAGAGGGATTTGCAGAGAAGGATGTTAGAAATTAGAGATCCAAGGAGGTTCATTCATTCTGCAATATTACAAGGCAGTCTACTCCCAGTAGAACCACATTGAAGTCAATACAATCTATCTGGAGTAGTTCAATTCATTGTCTTTATGTGCTAAAAATAAAAAAATATAGAAAAATAGAAGCAACATTTTATGGATGTAAAGCAGTCAAATAAGTGAAATAGATTGTTTGCTAGTTAATAAGTCACACCTTGAACATTTTTATTGTTTATATTTCCAATTTCTTTGCCAAAACCTCCTCAAAATAGTCTTCATTTCCATTCTTTGATTTAATTTCCTGTCATTTGCTTACCTAAATTTTTTGTTGTTATTTTGTTGTAAGAGATATCAGAGGTTTTTTATGGGTAAAATTTTTCAATCTCTGCTCAGCACTTGCAAGGCGTTCACATAAAACTTTTGGTTTCTGCAATTGTAAACTGTTTTCTATCAGGTTTCCTATCAGCTCAACATTTTTACAGGAAACCATTCGTTTTTTCACCAGTATCTATGAAACTGTTTAGGCTTTGAGCAGCCTGGTCTAGTGCAAGGTGTCCTTGCCCACGGTAGGGAAGTTGAACTAGGTGATCTTTAAAATCTTTTCAAATGCAAATCATGCTATTATTCTGTGATTCTATGATTCCATGAAAATAAATGATGTCTTATCTCAATTAAGCATGTTACGCCATTTTGATGTCCAGTGTGATCTCTGGAGTTGATGTGTTGACATGCATAATTTTTTTCGATATATCTTTACTCATTCTTCATCTGTTTGTCCTTCAATCCTCAGTCAAACACAATCAGTTTGTGACTGTACCATAAAAAAAACCCATCAGGGCCACAGATCAGTTTATGAATTTTTCTGGGCTGGGAGGACTAATAATGACAGGATATAAATTATTATCAGCTTAATCCTTCCTTTCTGAAGGAGACAAAGGGTGCCCAAATTACTCTTTCCCATACCTACAATTTACTGCTAAACAGCAAGAGGTGTTATCACCTGGCAGTGTGGACCAGCAGGAAAATACCACCAGAGTGTAAACCAGGAAGCTATTATGGAGGGAATGAAATGTTTCCTGTGGTTTTTTCAAGTGTATTTCAGTTTTTATAGCCTTGGTCACTTGAACTCTCAGTGTGAATTATAAAATACAATGCACAGCTGCTAGGCCTGATTAAATGCATTGCATGGCTGTTAGGTCAAAGCCAAAGATAATAATGAAAAATAAAATCAAAAGTGAGCAAGAGCCAGAAAGAAGCAAGAGATAGAGGTATATAAATATTTGAGTGTTGTAATGTGCCAGATTTTGTCATTAATATAATTAGAAAGTTATTCCTTACAAAATAACACTTATACCTCTTAAGGCTACAAATATTTAGCTTTCTCTAGTCACAGTTACTCCAATAGACCAGAATTTGATTTTTCTAGTTTTGTATGAGGCTAAAGGGGTCATCGGCTTCAATGAAACTGCTAAAAGCAACAGCCATTCAGAAAGATGAAAAAAATGCAAGACTGATCTCTCTATACAACTCTCATCTTCTGACATGATTGAATCATGTTGTGCTGTCTCATCCTATTACTGTTTTAAACATGTGCATGGGGTTTCAGTTGTGCTTACTTCACAAAGGCAAACTTGGACTTCAAAAGCCAAAGTTTACAGCAGGTCATTTAATGGAGATGAAACAAAAATTTTAAGGTAGAAGGACCAGAAAAGCAGCTATTAAAAAAAAATTTGCTTAGTCTTATTGATGTGAATACAAAACCTAACATATTTATTTAAGCTTCACTTACTTGGAAAAAACTTGAATCTTTTTCCATTTATAATTACTGTGCTTATCTTAAAAAGCTGCACTTTTAAGATGTTAAAATGAAATGATTTTTAAGGCAAAATATAGAATCCTTATGGTTTTTTTATCCCCAGATTCTGACTACTTTTTTCCCATTTTTTTCCCAGTCAATCAGAACATCTGCTTTTTGCAGAGGTCTATGCAAAATAGAAAAGAAAACATTTATTTATATAGAACATATCCACTTTGCACTAAGTTATATCACTGCTTTGAATTTTTAAATTTTTTTGTCAAATGTCTCTGATTTCCCCCCTCAGCTCTAAATATCTTATAATTTTGAAGGCCTGTTCATTACCTACTATGATTATTTTTTAATGTTAACTGAGGAATCAGAGGAACATACAGGATATAGCATATATGAATGGCAAAAAGTATGTGTGTGCAGGTGTGCATATACTTGTGTATGCAAGAGACTCCAGTGATACTGCATTTGTGTCTTTTATCTCTGCTTTATATATTTGCAAACCTTTGCTTTCTACAAAGACATTGGATAATCAAAGCATTAAGAAATAAAATAAATCATAGTGTAATATGCATCTCTCTTTCAAAAACTTATCTTTTTCATCAAATAATACTACAACATGAAGTGTTCCATGCGTTTGGAAGAAAGTTTCTTTCTGACATTTTTGTAATTTTGCTTTTTTGCTTCTCTGTCTCTGTCTAGTAATTAAAACTGCTCAAACCAACGGATAATGATATATAACTTAGAGAACAAAAATATCACTATAAACACCTTTCAAAGTTTTTCCAGGTGAAATCCGTTGCTTTATAAGCTCTAACTCTAATACTTTGCCAATCTGACAGTCTTGAAATATGTTCATAGGAAGAGAAGAAAATATTTCATAAGATTATTTATTGCTTGAAGAAGTCATTTAAAATTAGAAGAAAAGTACTCAAGAACACTAGGAAAAGGTCTTAATAATTTAATAATAGAATGTAATAAGGACTTAAAGGGATCACTGGAGTTAATTAGCAAGAAAGAGTGCTTGTTACATGCAGCCAGTCTGAGAGGAACATAAATAAAATGAAGCAATGATCTATGCCCGAAAGATACATTACGTATAATCAGAGAGGCCATATACTGTACTAGCACAATAGCACAAAGATTTATTGTCTCTAGAAACTATTTCCATATAGTCCATCTGCTACAAAATATCATAATACCATAATACCATACCATACCAAAATATCATTTATTTCCACATATATATGTGTGTTCCTTCAGAGAGGAAGACAGAATAATCACTAGTGTATAGGTTGCTTGTTTAAATGTAGAAGAAAAGGAGAATCAGATACAGTGATTAACACCGAAATTATCTCAGATATAAATTGCAAAGAAGTCTAATGCAGGAGCTAAGATTTCACAGCTTGTTTTAAATAATGAAAACGAGAAACTTTCCCAGAAAATAATCCTAGACATATTGTAGTCCCTTCCAGCAGTACATTATAATGGCTATGTTTTTTCCCTCCCATTACTTAGGTGTCATGCAAATGCCCTGGAACAGGATAAGGTAACCGAGGCACACCCTGCATACTCCCACAGATGCCTACTTGAGATGGAAAAGGCATCAGGGCTAGATGGTGAGAGTGGATGGGAAGTATCTCTTTGTTAGGGCTCCTTTTTGGGTTGGTTAGCTCTTTCTTCAAAATAGGCTCTATTTTCTCAATATTCTTGATTACTCTCTCTCTCTAGATGAATTTGCATTTAGTGTCTAGATGCATTAATGCATAGAAGAGTGTAATGTATAATGTAGGCGCAGAGTTGCAGCAAGGCTATGTGTGACACAGAAGTGTAGTCCTGTGATTTACTGATGGACTATCTGCCACTCAGGTAATTTTCTCAAATACCAATGCAACCACTTTATGCTCTTCAAACAAAAAGTGTTGGCTGATGTTGCAGCTAGGCCAATCTACTGACTACTCCCAACCTGTTGCTGTAGGAGGCTGGGCTAGATGATGGTCGACAATCTTTTCCAACCATTTTTCTTCTATGTTTCTACTATCAAAAAAGACCTCTTCTGTCCTTACTTCCCTTAATCCCTAATTCTTCTCCGGTCTGATCCTTCAGTGAGTCCATTTAGGAACTCAAGCCATACAAAATTACATGATACAAAAAAAGATAAGAAACCCATTTATGCCAATTAAGTTCTTGAACGGTTCACCAACCATTCAGTCAAGATTGTGTTCTGTCACAAAATAAAAGGAAGAGGAGGAAGCATGTGGTCAGCATGAAACGTGGTCTGCAGCAGCTAGCCTTTAGGTTGTCAGCTTTACCTGGCAATTTGATGATAGAGTTGAGGGGTTTTTTGTTACCACAGAAATTCAGGTGAAAATTTCCACTGATATGCTATACCTGCTTAATCAAGTTGCAGTGGTATATTTAAAATTCTATTAGGAATACTGTTAACAACACTGATTAACGATACTGTTTAGAAAAAAAAAGAAAATATAAGAAAAATATCTCCTTACTGACTGTTAAATGTCATAAAATTCTCATGCTATTTCTGTTCCTGAACTTTTCTAAGTTTAAAAAAAATAAAAATAGACAGTCGGTTTGTAGGGATGTTTTATATTTTTTAGTGAGAATGAAATATTTCATTATTTATACTTGATATCTTTGGTGAAAATTAAATAAATAATTAACATACATTAACATAGGAGAAGGACACAAATCCTTTCCTTTCCTTTCCTCCT